>JAQGAH010000032.1:0-120764 GCA_034696885.1 Lepidocyrtus paradoxus
GCCTAACTCCAACGCTCTGGCGTTAGTGTGTAGATATGAGCAGCCACTTCGTGGCTGCTCATATCTACACACTAACCAAATATTTTAAATTATTCTTTAATCTCTGTTCTGTAGTATTACCTATCTAAAACGTAAATTAATTTTAATTTTCCGTTTAATTCACAGCTCAGTTTTTCAATCAGTTTGTGTGCTTGGATATTCCCTTGGACCACTCGCGGTAGCTGTTACCTTGTTTGAGTTGATGAACCTATTCGGGTTGAAGAAGGGGACTACATTCTTCCACTTTCTTGTGGTCATGGGAGCAGTCGCATGGAGTACTTACGGTAATTACTAAAAAATAACAGAAGAATACAAGAATTAAGATTTGCATGGTCATTTAATAATTGCTGTTAATTAATAGGAATGAATGTTTATTTAGCATCAACGAAGACACTCGGGAATACCGTCCACGGCGAGAAGCAGTACGTAAAGCTTGCTCCCGTACTGGTCTACTTTGTCTTAGTCGGATTACTAATTTTCTATCATTCCATGCCCAACTAGTATTTGTGATTCTTTAATTTATTTTAAGTTACGAACTGCGTGTCTATTAATCGTGTAATATTCCGCCAAACTACTGATATAGCTTCTACATATTTATTTACAACTCGTTGAACTGAATAAAAGTATCGTTTTTGTTGCTTAATTAAGTAGTTATGAATTACCAAATAGTATTATTGGGCATTCACCTGAATCAATACTGAAATTCAAAAGGTAAAACACATTAAACAAATCAAGCGGAAAATGCATTCCTTCAATATGCATAATTTAAGTTAATTTAGTTCCTCGCAATCGGTTGATTCAGCAATCAAAAAATGCTTTAAAGTTTAGTTAAAAAAAGATATAGCTTTTCATAATTGTATTTTAAGAATTAAAGTCCAAAATTATGCACAATTTTCTTGAATAACGCTGACTTCCTTTGGGATTTGTTTGTGAAGTTTCGGAAAAATGTCATGTTAAATTCATATATGAAGCATTTTGATTTGACTTTAGATCAGCAATAGGATGATAAATTAGTAGTGGATAATGGAGTAACAGACCCAATCAATAAATCTGCAGATATTCTAGTTCGAAATCAACCTTGTCTCAAGTTGCCCTTTGCTGTCTTATTTTCTTGTCTATCAGATTTACAGTATATTTTATTATGAGCTATCGATCTGTACAAACTTCATAAACATTTTTTCAGCGACTCTCATTTGATCATTTCCGTAGAAATATGCTTTTGAAGCAGCTACAGACCAACTAAAAGAAGACGCATAAAATCATAAGCAACAGAAGTTGTTGAGCTATATTGAGAAAAGATAGAATATACATTTGTCATTGTCCGACTCCGTAATCGTATCGTATCGTAAATGATTTGTGCTGACCGTGATTAGGCAAATGCCCATCTTAGCCCATGCAGCTTTAATAACAAGTAGTCAATGAGGGAAATCATGTAGCTTGACACACATACCTTGGAGTGGAAAATTCCCAGAGAAAAACCTCCTGATCTTTAGAAGCATGCCAAGTCATATGCAATGTAATGTGAATTCATATAGCAAGCACCCTTGTTATCACAACCACATCTTTATCGTCTCCATGCAGACATATATTGTTGGTCAGAGTTCAAACTCTGTGATAAAAAATTTAACATAAAATTCCAGTGAATCGAATGCATCAAAAATGATTCTTTTTCTCGGCAAGTTACTAGGCATTTGTTTATTTGGTATATTAGTTTGGTGAAAATGGTAAAACTGAAATTTGCCATTCTTGTTGCAAGGTTTGAAGGATCACGTATTTACGTGGAAATCATAACAATGCAAGGATAAGTTACCCGGAAATCATGATCCAATGCAATGTCATTTCCTTTCTATCAAATGAATCATTTAAAATGATAATGTTGAAATGAATTTTTGCAAACATTGAGAATTTAAAGGTCACTAAAAACGGCGGCGGTTTACTATAAATGCGTCATTGGTGCTGGTCGCTTCATCAAAGAACAATTTTCTTCTACCTTTTGGTATACTTATTTTAATATATTTACCTCATGATATGAAAGCGATTTGATTAAGAAGACTATATTGACAATTGACCTCTTTACTTAAATCCCGTTCATGGGGTTGATGACTGTTAAAGTCCCGACCTGCCGGAACATCTAAATTTGAATCGGTGCGACATTTTCGCTTTGAGCAAGTTGGTATATTCACAGAATTATAATCAACGACTCAACTTAAGAGAAGCCCAGATCATTTTCTTAATATCTTGCTGCAGATTAATTATGCATACTCATCAGACTCATCATCACCATGCATAAAGGCTTCATGACAGCCAGCGCAAGCGCTGGCCATGTAATATTTACAATTTGCTTTTAAGATAAGCGATTCACATCATACAATTTATTCACTTTTTTATTTTATCGAAACTGAGAGGTTGACCAAACGGGAATACAAGTTTACTTCCGCGAGTTCCGCCGGGCTTCCTGAAAAAAATTCTTCCACCTTGGACCGCAAAATAAAATAGCGCAAATAGAACCTTAATTAGCTTTCTGTGTCTCACATATCATTTCTATCTTATCTTTAATTTAATTGATTTTTTACCAACTAATTTGCAGTATTCATAATCATCATTTGGTTGCATTTGTGTTAAATTTTTAAGCTCAACCTTTTTGTACATTTCCCATAAGTTTATATATAAATTATACTATATACTATAGTATATTTGTACATATATCCAAACATTGCCGGACGATAACGTTGCATGGGGCAGACTAATACTTCATATTTCTCGTGTAGGAGCTGAAATAAAAACGATATTATAACACTGAATGTAAAGTAAATAAGGCTTGTAATGTGTATTCCAACTCACAGTAATCATTTCAATGCCGAGCTTACGAATTGTCATGGAATATTTTAAAAATGACAAAACAAACAAAGTATATCTACCTTTCAAAATGTTTTTTCTGGTACATTCAAGCCGAACATAAGTAAATCGTATCGAAATTTAACGGAAAGATACTTTACAAAATCGTGAAACTACAGCTATACAGGTCCCTTACACTCGACAGTAGCGTAACAGCAGCCTCGAGTATAAACTACGCAATTACGAGACAACGGAATTTGTCTACCAAACGTCAAGGAAAGGACTATAAAGGATTGTTTTGTTCACAAATTCCACAAATCATTCTTTATTAAATTTTGAGTGCATGAAATGTACAATTTCGCCTTAAGTACTGGAGAAATGTCATACAGAGACCAATATTTGATTGGAAGGAAGATTCCTAAGAAATAAATGTTAATAAAACATAGCAATTTCTCGGTGCATTCTATACATCATTAGTCATAATACTAGATGCTAGCATACTTTGGGAGCAAGGAACTCATTTTCCCACTGATTTACCATCATGAGCTATAAATCTAGGTTGTTGTAATTAGTCATAGAACGAAAAAACTCGACAAAGGGCTTCTAACCAGTAAAGGTTCTTTGATTTGCAACATTGGAGAAAAAGCTAACACAGACAGACACGTTGCATGAGCATGGAAAATTGGTATAGATAGATATACGAAGTCCCTTCAACATATTGTAAGAATTCTGAAGTTTCTATCACTTGCACAAAAATGGATTTATCCGAAGTACGCTGAAATTCTCCAAGTTCTGACAGGTGAACATGCGGTTATACACTTTTGTTGAAATTGGAGACAAGTCTGGAAGTATGGTTGATAATGGCAAATTGAATGTTTATCGTATCTCACAGTACACCTTTACATTACATCTTTTGGTGTAGGAAACTGCGATGAAAAATAAAAATATAGCTTGCATCTAGATCTAGAATTGCCGGTTTTTCCGAGCTTGGTAGATCCTAGGATCAGTAAATTTAAACCATATTTGTCGTTATGTTATAAATCATGAAATGATGAAATGAATGGGCCTATTAATTAGAGAAGATTAGTTTCTGCTGCGAGTATGAAACCGAGGCTAGATGATGGTTTCATACTTTCCGACAAGGTTTCCGCATCATCGATCACTCCATCCAGCTGTCTAAAAACTTAGCTCGCTTACAGACAGCCATGTTTTACTGTCTGCCCGTTCTTAATTAAACGTTCCGTTCTTTAGTAAATTCCCTTAATAAAGCTATACTGTTATGAGTGCGTATTTCTTTAAATTTCGTCGGTATCTTATCATGAATATCTGTTAAAATGTAATAGCATTTAATCGAACCGAATGAAAACTAGTAATTTGAAATACGAGAAAATTCTGCCATGGGATTATTTACTAATTAGTACATATTGGTAATAAATATGCATATAAATTATATCTATAGTGTAACTTTCAGATTCAGACGGCATAGGACGAACATATACATTATGAGTATTGAGTATTTAAAAGACCATTTGACTCCAATCTGACTGAATTGCCTTTATAAAAACTCAGCATCAGTCAAACTGAACCGTCATCATCATCACCGTTCCCTTACATATGTGAGCAAGCATTTTTTTCTGGATCTGACTGTAATGTGAGTAGCTGCATTTATATTTTACTGCCGTTCTCGGTCGTCAGGTCATGTCATGCTCTTTGGACAATAATTTTTCCACGTATTTTTTTCCATGAATTACTTCATTTTATATATTTGCAATGATAACGTTATTTTATAAAAATTATTACATCATCGCATTCCCTTCTCCATGCTTCAACGGGGCTATGGAAAATGATGGACATCTGCACGCAAACAAAATCATTTTGTAGTTGGGAGAGACATACAAAACTGTTAGTTTCGCTTTGAATAGAACATTTCTGCACGTTCTATTTTATAGAGCAGTGAAAGAAGGGACAATATTTTAGCTACCTTCAACCGTAACCGTACAACGGTACAACATAACATGATGTAAAAAGTACAATGGGTTTTACATTCTGTAGCTTCTGTATTATGAATGAGTGGGAAAAGAGAAGGAGTAAATGGTCCATATAAGACTCAAAAAACATCTTCCAACTCCAGTGAGTCCAACGGATAGTTATAATCCCATCATGTTACTACATATAAATGAGGTGAATTTTCTTCCATATGGAACACTGAATGGGTGAACTCCTCTTCGATCCTCTGATGCCTCTCTACACAGCTCTTGTTAGTCAGTTTGGTACTGGAGAAAGACGTGAATGAATCTTCCAAGTTTTGTGTGGGCTGCTGCTGATCTGATCAAGTTATTCTGCTCTGGGAAGTGGAAGTGTGAACAAAAAAACTTTTTTGCTTCCCTTTTTATCCTTTCTGACGATTACGTTTAATGCTTTCACTTTACCAAACTTCGGACCTACCTGATTAACTATAAGTATAACAACATCCTTCTATTACGTAAACGGATTTATTAACTTTAGCTTCGATACGATCTTACCTTCGGTTTAAGCGTTGACGAGAGATAAAATATAAGAAAAACCTTATTCATATCCTCCATAGATTTTAAGCTTATCGATTTCTAACTCAACTTGTGTGGATTTTTCCTAGTTGTTGCTGCTGTGCTAGTTGGTTGTAGGAGTTATATAGTTTGCTGAGAAAGTACTTAACAACTATTGCATGCATATTTAACGGCTAGTGTGCGAATTGTTGAGGAGAAAGTAACCCTATTACGGGGAAAGTACGACGGACATCCTGTATCGCCAGTGAAAGCTGGACGAAGAAAGTGACGAAAAATTAAGTGAAGGTCGGCCAATGCAACCTGCATAAAGCAACAACAGGTAGTTACAACATGTCTTATTTTAAGGTATTTGTTTATATGATTTTATTGCAGCAAATTTTCACTGAAATCCTTCCTCTTTGTATGGGTGGATGTATGGAACATACATCTTTGGAGTAGAATCAATAATTGTAACCCATATTTTATCATTATTGCATTGCATACATCTGTAGATAACTTTTTTTCTCGGTAATTTCCATCCCGATGGATTAGATGTAGATGAAAGCAGGAAGCATATAGCAAACTAATTCAATTGTAGTCGAGTATTCTATTCCTGAAACTCCTGCTCAATTCCATTGTGTATGGAAAGTAGGAATAAGGGAAACTCCAGAGTTACATGGTTATAGTTACAATGTTGTACATACTTATTGCGTGGGCGAGCGCTGTTCTGTTGCAGATGTGAGAGAGATAAAGTTTTCAGTCATACAGAAATATTAAAAAAGAATAAATGATAAAAGATATATCAGTATAGAACTAGCACTTGTACATGTCTAAAGTTGGAGAAACACTTACTTGTATTGATTTTTCATGAGAACGCATATACGTAATTCATCTAGTTGAATAATAGAAATTTACAAAAATGCATGCATGACTAATTGAATTTGACACCAATATTTTTGTCATTCATCAACACAACGTGAATGTTTGGTAGGTACAGCTTTTTATATTCCATTTTAATGCTTCTATTTACATGATTCCATGTTCATAACACGTCCATGAAAAGCTTTAAATTGGAAGTTTCTCGCCTTCAATCTTTATAACTGATGCATGGCATGATTTTATGATTCGGATTACACGACGTCGCGATTCATTGATGTAGCTCAATTACAATGAAATCCTAGAAAATTCGTGTTCGCAAATCATAACATATAACATATCTAGCTCACGTCATGCCTTTGTTTGCTCAAAATTTTGCCAACTCTACAGGGTCGGATATAGGTGACGAGTGACTAATACTTGAGTATTGCAAATAACAAGCGAGCAAATAAAATTCATATGATGATTTCGTATTCACTTCTGCACACATTTAGACTTCCGTTTATTTCGTTTTCGATAGCGCACTGTGTGCATCCATATGTCAAATGTCATGTCCTCCTTTGGAGTTTTTCCATATCATTTTATTATGCTCCAGATAAAACGACGTTAGTCATACCGCATCATCGAGATACTACAGTTGGACATACGGAAAATAATTGCAATTTTATACATCGCTTCGTTACTCGACACAGTCTGATTTAGAGGCATTTTCACTCGCTCCTAATGCTGTTTGTAAATTACATCATGCGTCTGGGAAGATGATAGTAAAAATCATTTATTTACTTTATTGCCAATTCATGTAGAGATAATGTAGCATTCTTCCAACTATTATTAAATATTTGGCTGTAAATATAATTGGCTAGTTTTTATTGACATGAATTCTTTCAACATGAAGATCTGCTCGAATACGTTTAGATTAAATTTAATTGAGATCATCCTTGAAGCTGAATAATCGGGAGTAGATCACGTCAGTAGCTAAAAAATTTGGTTGTAATGGGCATACTAATTCTCTGCATTTAGTGTAAACGACTTGCATAAGTAGTTACGTATGGCGTCACGTGAACGAAATTTTTGTGTCAATTTGTTGTCTCCACTATTTGTTTTATTCTAATAACACATTGGAAATTATTTCTCGTGACTTAGTGTAAGAAAGTGCGTGCCAGGATCATCACATCACGGTAAATCACAGTGAACAAAATACCTACATAGATATAACCTGTGCCAAAAAATCTCATCTTATATGTAAAAGTGCATATTAATATATGCATCGAATGGAGTTCCTTTTAGTAGAGTTTCAATTTAAGTAGATAAGCCAAAAGGTAACAACTGTATTAAAATACAAATCCACTTCACCACACATACGCACGTGCATCTATATCTGCATTTATGTATTTAACACAGATAAGCCTCTACCGTTATTCCTTTGTTGAATGCATCCTTTCTGCTCTCTACTTCATTTCGTGCCAGATAATATCAGTCTCTATTTCGGGTCTAATTTCAGGTTTCTTCTCATAGTGTACCTATATAAATTACCGTTTTCATTCAGTCGACTAACCATCCCTAAATATTCGTCATTCTGCATTCTCGTTGAATGTATAAATCAATCATAGGGAACATAAGCCAGAAATAATTCATATCCTGTAGAACTTCTGCAATCTGCACCTGCGGCTTCACACGGATATGAAGTTTTTAGCTTTTTTAAACAAAGAGCTAAAAATACTGCTTCCAACGTATTTACACCTTTATTAAATCCATTTCATAAATTTATGCTTTATGCATAGCGTGTACTTTTTTGCATCATCAATCATCCTCCCAATCCTCATCTTAATCCTGATTCAGTTATCGGCAGTAAATGCTCCAAACCCATCATAGGTTGTAGGTACTACGTAGTAACTAATTCCTATTCTACTGACTAGTTATCATCGCATCATCATGTGGTAAAGGCGAATTTGATTGATTACATGACCATATTTACCACCACCATTAACCACACACCATAAATGATTAAACTTACTCCTGCTGGACGCTTGTTCTGGAAAGTGGGCGTGTGCTAAGCACTGCTATAAGCGTCCAGCGTAGTCAGGGGCTTACGTGCTTGTTGCATGGGTTGCTCAACGCCAGCATTCAACATTTTACAGCTAGCTTCCAGCACTAGACTCTGCATTTAGTTTTTAGCTGCACTTGCATTACTTATAGTAAGCAGCTAAAGCATTTTTGCTGTAATTGTTCAGATTTAGCTTGGACTCAGTGTTAGTTAAATTGGAAAGGAAGTTGTGTTAGCTGTCAATGCACGTCTTTATCCGGAGCTGGTTGTCCATCATTGTCATCATCATCACCATCATATGTAGGACCTGCTGCTGGCGTTGGTTGGCATATGGTTCGTTTGGCTGATGAGGTTTTTCCTTGCACATCGTGTTGTTGGAAGGTCGTGCCTGTCTTTGATCCACTTGATCAGATCATATCATATTTTCATAGGGATAGAGTAATAGGTCCTCATCTCGTCCTTATGGTAACACATGCACTGAGTTACTTGTTGTGCTCCCATATCTCCTCCACTTTGCACGTATTTAGCAGCATTGCAGGAGTGAAGAACTGTTACGGCTGTGGCTCTATATCCTGCAGTGAATTCATTAGAGCTGTTCTGTTTACGTTAATTGAAGTTTGTTAGTTTAATTTCAAGTTGCGTTTGAGTGGAGCACGTAAAGCGTAAAGGAGTTGATTTTTTTTCAAATTGAAAATGGATTGAATTAGCGTGTCGTCGTCGTCACATCATCAAAAAGATCAGACTTTCTATCAGTGACCAGCTAGAGAGGGACTGGAGTGAAAGGTCCCATTCATAATTAGGTTTTTTTCTTGTCTTCCTTGTCAAGTTTTTTTTGGTGGAGTTGTGTTTAGTGGAGTAATTATAATTGGAAATTAAACGTTATGTTCAGTCTTGCAACATCTTCCAAGATAAAACTGTGGAATTAGTCATTTGCCTATGTGGAAAAGTTTTTGATAATGTAGGCTGGGGTGAGGGGATGTATTTCTGTTCTCTTCTTGGATATCGCTGGAACTGGAGTGAGTTAATTGGGATTTATTTACTATATTAAATTTTGGTCGAAATTGTCAGTTTGGGGTAAAATTAAAGTTTATTGAGGAAGTATGGAAGGAAGTGATAACCAGTGGGAAGATCGCTTTGATTTGGAATGGATCGTTTCTAGATTTACTTGGTTGTTTAATTATTACTGGAATTATAGTTAAAAGTGATGAACTTCTGTTGATGTATTAGGAATAATCCAGTGCATCCAACTGAGCTGGAGTTAAATTTAAATATTTGCACATTCAAGTGGAGATTGTAATTACCTATAACGGTTGTTATGTGAGATATATGGAGCCAATATTTGTTTTACTTAAATTGTCTAGTAATATTTTCTAATTGAATTTACTTTTCATTGGACTTTTCTAGATTTTGCCAAACAGCAGCCCAGAAACACGAGGTGGAGAGCAATAAGGTCTAATTACACTCAACCAAATTTGGAAATTTTTCCTGACAAGGTCAAGGGGTCAGCGATAACCACATCATTACATGAAGTTTACTGTGGAAAAGTATCTCTTAGAAACTAGTTAAAAGAGGTTTCAGTCGCACGCACCCATCCCGTGAGAAGGTAACAACCGAGATCTTCAAAATGAGTAAGGAGGAAGCAGAACCTCTTCTTCTCCAGGCGGAGAGTTCAGATGCGTAAGTGTCATTTATAAAATTTTACTGACAGTGACAATTCTGCGAAATTGGAAGTGATGTTTTGTCAGAGAGAACTAGAAAAAGGTTTAATTTGCAATTTATTATGTAGACATGGCCTGCAGGAATCCGAGGAGCCCGTATATAAGAAGGGCCCAAAGGGCAAGGCCTCAACAATTATATCTTTACAAAAACCTGTCGCAGAACATGACTACTCGATAACAGGGGAACATTATGATCCGCTACTGGAGCGTGACGTAGAACATCCAACTTCGTAAGTAGTTGAAAACTTATCGTATTCCATTTTTATTGTTTTTATTACCATTTCATCAAAAACCCGTTGTGATTACCGACTGACCTTATCTAAATCCATACTCAGCGTTATTGAAATTATATATTTCACTATCATGCAACCATGTTATGGTTTTTGTACAAATAAATCTTTATTGGGATCTCTGTTCTTTTAGGAACTGCGACACGATGATTCATTTGCTGAAAGGCAATATCGGGACTGGTATTTTGGCAATGCCTGATGCATTTAAAAACGCAGGATTAGCCGTTGGGACACTTGGAACTGTCTTCATTGGAATTATATGTGTTCACACCATGCAGCTATTGGTAAATTCAATACCTAATTTGCCCAACCTAACAAAAGTTACTTATGACGGGGATACAAAACTTTGACATATATTGAGTCTTGCAAAAATAACTTAAATACATACATAGATATTACAGTTGAATCCTTGAAAAGTGTGATAGACTTGGGGATTCTTGCTGTTACAAACAATTAATAAAGTTCAAGTCAAGGTCATTTATATACTTAACCTAAGATAGAATTGTGTAACTTTAGAAGCTGCTGGAAGTAGAGCGTCATGGTAGAAGAATGTGGGGGTCGAATGTCTCATTCACTTGCTGTGATTCTATATCAAAGTATCGCCATTTTACTAATACACGTGTTGTCCTGGTCATTATAACTTTCGATAAGAATTCCTGACGCCTAACTATAAATGCAGACATGAGGATACCTGATAGTACAGTATAAGTATATTAGAACATGTGTGTCGTTTACATTCTAATAAGATACTGACTTTATTTCGAAGAGCCAATGAATGAGCTGTCCTGGTCTGACGCAATTAAATACTTAAGACTTGACACTTTGACCTTCTATCCAATAATAACTTTCAGATAAAAATCCTTCATGTAAACTGTTGCTGAAATAAGCGAAGGAATTTCATTATGAACTGTCTACGTCTACGATTTTATAATTATGTCGACACAATAGAACTTACATGCAGATATAAAAATATCGTAAATCTAATGATGATTGTAATTGGTTATGGTTTCTTTGAATTTATAGGTCAAATGTGCACATGATTTATGCAGACGTACGCAAACTCCAAGTTTGAACTTTGCAGAAGTTGCGGAAGTCTCCTTCAAAGTTGGTCCACCACCCTTACGGCGATTTTCCACGTTTGCAAAGTACTTAAGTTAAAATTGTTATGTTTTATTGAGTGCTGGGTTTTATATGTCAAATATCTATGCATTTTTTAACTCGAAAATTTGATGAAATGGGTTTTTTTAGGATGACGATTGACGGATTCTTATGCGTGACTCAAATAGGGTTTTGCTGTGTTTATTTTGTGTTTGTTGCACAAAATATCAAATATGTTGTTGACCCCTATCTGAGTATAAGCTGGCCATTACAAAGTTATATGGCAGTATTGTTAATTCCAATGGTTCTTCTAAATTACATCCGCAACCTCAAGCTCTTGGCGCCCTTTTCCATGATTGCCAACATTTTCATGGCTATAGGATTGGGAATCATATTTTATTATGTTTTCCGAGATCCATTGCCGCCAATTCACAGACCTGATTTCAATTCCGGATTTTCGTCCTGGGCGCAATTGCCTCTATACTTTGGAACTGCTATTTACGCCTTTGAAGGAATCGGAATGGTAAACAAACACTCTTTTTGTGCAGCTTTTACCATGAAACCATGATTTATTTATTTTTCGAACAAGTCGTAATTCACATTGTATTTCATACAGATTTTGCCTCTGGAAAACAGCATGAAAACTCCTCAGGATTTTGGAGGAATGACAGGTGTGCTGAACACCACTATGGTGATTGTTGGCTGCTTGTATACAGCGGTTGGATTTTTCGGCTACTTGAAATATGGCGACTTAGTTTCTGGAAGCATAACATTAAACTTGAATCAAGGCGAAGTGTAAGCACCCTTAAATGTCATTACATCTTACAGTTGCGCTATTTTCAACTATCAATTTTGAATTAAAAAATGGCAAATATTCAAATGAACTGTTTGTTTACAGGTTGGCTGAGTCCGTGAGGTTGATGATGGCTCTGTCCATATTTTTTTCATACCCACTTCAGTTTTACGTTCCTATGGATATCATGTGGCCAGCGATAAAAACACGTATACCGACTGAGAGAATGCAGCTGATCTCAGAATATCTATTCCGAACCCTATTGGTTATATTTACATGTAAGAGAAAAATAATTAAATGCGACCAAGATTGTCTTGGGCGAAATATTAACTAATATGTATTATTTTCGAAATAAATAATTGGCTATGTATATTTTGTTTCAGTTGCAATGGCCGAACTGATCCCCAATCTTGGACTTTTTATATCGTTGGTGGGAGCAGTGAGTAGTTCGACACTGGCCTTAATCTTTCCCCCATTGATCAACATTCTTACATCATGGAGCAGAGGTTACGGGAAATACCGTTGGGAGCTCTGGAAAGATCTTGGTCTGATGCTTTTCGGTGCAATAGGATCTGTTGCAGGAACCTACGTCAGTATGGAGAGAATACTTCAAGCCGCACCTGAGAATAATTAAATTATGACCGAAAAGACTATTTTCAATGAATAACATAGAGATTAAGAAATTAAAACAAGTCTTCAAGAAGTACAATCTTCAAAAAAAAAACACATTACAGCAGGAGATTATCGTGTCTTCTGAATTCAGATTGAATTCTAGTGTCTCAAAATTCCTTTTTGTATTTTCCTAAGTTATTCCAAAGCAAACTCTTTACTCTTACCTCAAGCTATTCTTTATTCAAAGGTTATATATATTTCTTGCGTAAATCTGTTTTTTTTAGATCTGGTGCATTTGATACTGTTGCTGGGTTTTAAATTATTGTTACTTGACAACGAATACCAAACTAGTTATAGAGACAGTCTACTGAAATTCAGTTTAAGTGAGAATAACCTACAACGTTATTAAAATCTTTTTGTTTCGCATTCCACTCGAGTTGCTGAAGAAGCGAGGTTGGTTTTCATGTACTTAGCAATAGCAAACAGTATTAATTTACCAGCAAGTACTTCCATCTATCCAAAGAAATTGTTGTGCAATCTCCATTTATTTTATAGAGCACAAATAATGTTAACAGTGCACGAATACAAAGATGTTCAGTGAAGCAGTGAGCAATTCTACAACACTGTTTTTTTCTTAACGCACATTTTTTCCCTTTACCTCAGACTAGAATGAACCTTAATGTCTAGATAGTTTAATAGTTATCCTAACTTGTAAGGTTGTTCCGAATGTTTTACTTTTTGTTAATGTAATTGTAACATGTCAGCAAACTACATATTAGTCTGAAGGATTTTTAATGTTCTTATTTTTGGCTCATATCCGCACTGATTGCTGATTAGTTAAAAGAATAGTACTGCATCGTAAGACAAACGCTATTATACATATGCTAGTCCGGTATTGATCCTTCAGTAAAAAAAATGTATCAAGTTTAGAGCTACTGGCGCTGCAAGATATTAGCGAGTTGTTGTAGCGTAAGTAGGCTAGCTGACTTGAATGCTGGTGGATATTTGAATGTGGAAATTGACAAATATTAAATGTGATACGTTGAAACCTGGACTAAATTTATGATGAATGCGTTCAAATGTTAACAAATGTACCGTAGGACGTATTGCTCTTATTATTGTGATTATTGAAATTGCCTGATATGAACTCGTGTGTTTGCTAGCAACCCTCAGTAAATTATGAATCACTTGCGTAGTTTTACATTAAAATGTTATATGGCATTTCCAATCACTAATCTACTTGGCTTGTGTAAACTTTAACCCTAATGAATGGTACAATAGATGGAATGATAGATGAATGTCTAAATGAAAAGCTGTATAGTCTAAACTTTTGAAACTACTCAAACACAATTTCAACGCTAATACCTTGTGACATCAATGAAAGATATTGTGAGAAATTCGCCGAGTTAAAAAAAGCGGTGCATGTGCGAACCTGTCGCTATAATTGTGATGTTGTGGTATTTAACTCAACTGTGATGAGAAAAGAAATAAATAAATATTGTAAATCAATATAAAGCTAATTACTTATTATATAATCTACTAAGCTAAGCTGACAATGTGTACGGTTTTTTCCATTTTTGATTATGATTACGATCGAGAGAAAGCGTGGTCACTAAATTCAAGATATTTTAATGTGTGTGCTTTCCAAAACAATCTATGTTTGTGTATCTGATGATGAATGCTTTTTAAAATTGAATACATAATTGGGATCTCTTCATTTTGTATAAGAAACAGGATTTTGAACTGTGCCCAAAACTGTAACGCTAATAAAAAATAATAAATGATTGGTGCAAACATTGTGTTATTCTAAACTGAGCTGTTATGTAAGCAATGCAGAATTTTAAGGATATTTATAGTTACAAGTAAGGTAAAACGGAAATTATAAATCTTAATTAGTTAGGTGTATCGATAACAATTCACAATCTGCACGACTATATTGCACTGGGCACATATCTAAAGTTTATGTAGTTCTAGTTCTCTCTCACACTTGTCTTACAAATTTTGATGAATTTAAGTCATTAGCATTTATAGTTGCGTTTGCTAGAAAGTCAATGTAAAAACCTTGTCGTGTCAAAGCGTAAAAACTGAATTGCATGGACTTTGGCAGGTGAAATCTGAATTATTCGTGTCAGTAAAAGAGATTATTCCTCGTGTTGTTAAATATCCTGTAAATATGAGTATTAAGAAAACCGTTCGTTTTTGCGTACTAGTGTGCTATATAATACCAATCTTGTTTCAATTTATTGTTATTAAGTACTGAATAAACGTTTAAAGTAATACAAATGTATCAATTGTTTTAGGTAAAGCGGAGGCTTGCATTTTTTTACGATTTCAGTGGCGTTAAAATGAAAGTAAATCTGTTTTTTTTTCTGGAGTGCACAATTCGCTCCTAACTAGTTTGGAAAGCATTTTCATAAAACATCATATCATACAATTGAATTCTCGTAGGAAACAAATGGACGATGAATTTCGCTTTGTTACTAGTCTTAAAGGACTAAACAGTGCAACACAAAATTAAGATGGAAACTCTATATAATGAGTTCTTTGTTCCCTTCCAAAAAGAACCTCAGTTTTAGCTTTGTATTTAGCATTTTTAATGCGTGCCTGCCTTTTTATTTCTGTGTTTGAGCAAAACATTCCAGAATGCTGTAAGTAGGTACAGTAAAAGTCATGGATTGTCATTTTACAGCAACACGCATCTTCATGAAAATTGCTTACAACGCAACATTCCTTTTTCCATGCACACTTATATGCATGGCGTCTCCCGCATATGCATATTTAACCACCTAATTTTTTGTCTTTAAAGTTTAGTCTAGGTTTAAGGCAACAGTTTAAAGCAATCTGTTAAGTCGACTAGCTTAGTAGACAATGTGCCTGTGCAACTGTGCGCGCAGTAAGCAAAATATGCATGTAGTTATCTCTTTGTCAAAAAAAGCTTTTGAGTGTAAACTTGTTCTTTGCTCAAGTGAATTTTCTATCAATTTTTATATAGGTGGTTATATTATCTGCCTACTATATCTGACGTGGGCATTGTAAACGTTTCTTTTCATGGAAAAATCGTTCATACCCCAAAACCCATTGCTGGTGTTGTTCCAAGTTCCAAGCAGGCTTTCCTGGTGTAACTTGATACAACAAGCAACGAAATCATAAGCATTTCCCATTTAAAGTGTGATAAATGAAAGTGTGCATCCGTGGGTTTTTTTAAACCGAAAAACAATTAATTATAAAGCTTTAAACTAGATCAAATCACGTTTTGATTACATGCACTTTTCTTTTGTTACTTGCGAAATAAATTTTAAAGCTGGTTTCTTTGTAATATACCAGAAGAAAGTGTATGAAGAGGAAGCCCACCGCAATGCCAGGAAAGATGGTGAGTAAATAAAAAATACTAAAAACCGTTTATTAGATATTTCGTGTAACTATATTTTATAAGGAAATTGTGACAATACTGATAGCACTTCCGGATATCTGTTAATAAATAGTACACGATAGAGGCAACATACATTTTCCATCCCATTGCATAGTAAAAGTGATAGTGAAAGTGTAAGCTTATTGTCTATGAAGTGGTGTAGCATTTTACTTTCTCTCGAACGCTCTGCTTTTAAGTCCACTTGGCCTTGCTAAAATATATACGGATATTTTAGTTCCATGAGTTGTTTTTTTCAAACATTTCCAAAATCAACATAAAGTGTTGCATCTAGTCAGAAAAAAATTGAAGGATGCTCTCAAATCGTTTTCTCCAAAAAAATAATATGCATGGAATCTACCTTTTGTAATTTTGATAATTGTAATATTGCAAACCGCAACAAGAATTTTAGAATTTCTGACTCTATTGTTCCTTCCATATCAATTCACTCGCATGGAGCAATGTAGAATTTTCTGTTTCAGTTTAGTTTAGACAGGCATGAAACATGTAACAATTATATATCAAATATCAATCTGATTAATTTTATGGAGCTTGTTCATTGCTCCAGAGATGAGATCCAGTAGATAAAGCACGGAGTGTAGCCTATTTTAACTGCAGCCTGTCATTGATTCCTGACAACTTCTAGTCAGTTAGTATATGATGCATGAATGATTTGATATTCTTTGTTTTTCTTTATGCTGTTTGTCTTATCTAATCGCATTTTATCCTCTTTTGTACAAATTCCAATTAGGATCAGGTGAAGCCATTACAGCATATTATATGCAATTCAACTTGATTTACTACAGTCAAAGCCATAACGGACTTGTTCCAAGGTCACTTTAGCATCATTCGCGACTCTCATCCAACACAAAAAGATAGCTGCAAACGCATAGAAGATAAATGTGGATACAATCATGAACACGAATGAGTTTCCATGCGTAGTCGGGGAGTCATCAGCTTCAGGAGCAAACCATTCCTCTCCATCTGGATCTGCCACCACGGCTTCCTTATCATCCATGGATCCTAACAATCGGACATTTGCATCCGAATCATCTCCATTAAATCCAACTCGCGGCGGGGGGAATGGGATTATCAACTACATTTTTAAAATCCTGAAGTATATCATTGTGCTTTTTTTCCCGTCATGGACGTTCACCAAGTTCTTCGTGAATGCCATCGTGCCAACATTAGCGGACAACTTGGTGCCGCTCTTCTTCATCGGAAATATTCCACAGGAGTCTGCACTTGCCCTGGTTGCACAATTCATGTTTATCAATGTGATTGTAGAAGTCATCCAGGAAGGGATTGTCAACAGCCTTTTTTACTACGTTGGACGGAATTACGAAACCAACAGATTGAAAGCTTTGCAGGCCCTGAAGATATGTCTTACTGTCCTCGGTTGTCTTGGAGGAGTGCTGACGACATTGCTGATTCCGCTGGTGCCGTATTTCGTCGATTTCATTGACACTCCAGCGTCCATTGCTGAGGCTACTCAACGGTACCTGTACATCAGCTCCTTCAGTTTCCCTTTATTTCTCGTGGGCGTCGGCCTCAGCAACTTCTTACTTATTACGACCAGTAAATATCTGATCGCTGCGCAAGTTTGCAATGTCACATTCTCATTCTTATTTAACTTTTTCTTATTTGGCCAGCAGTCTCTATCTCTTCATTGGGGTGTTGAGCAGCTAGGCTATTACAAGATTATTCAGTCGGCTCAAAACTGCATGGTAAACTTTGCATTTTGCTTGCTAATTGAGAGGCTCGGACCGTTAGAGTTCCTATTCAAAGTCCCATTGACTAGTCATTTGAGATCTAATTTCAAGGAATTGTTTCATGTAAGCTGGGGCAATTTCGGAGATTCTGCTGTACGAAACTTTTTCTACTTTATGGTGACACTGAAATTTGTCAACAATTTGGGGGCTAACGAGTCCGCTGCATGGAATCTACTAAACACCATTGTATGGGGATTACTGCTCATTCCATCGTTTACAGTTGCCAATTATGTCAAAGTTAGGATAGGGCATCAGGGGATGAAACATGTGATTAGAAAAGTGGCAAAGGAATCGTTAAAATGCCTAATTTGTTGGCTGACACTTGTCTCAATTCTCTCATCCATTTTTTGGTCTGACTTGGCCAAGTTTTTTGGAAAGGCCAATGAGCAGGCTCAGATTCTTTCGACAAAACTGCTGTATGAAATGGGATGGATATTTATTATCTTTTCCTTTAATAATGCCATGGACTCGTTGTTTTTCGGGACTGGGAAAACGAAATACGTTTTTTACCAAAGCTTATTTACCAATTTGGCAGTTTACTTTGTCCCTTGGATCTTATTCGAGTTGGGTGTTATCACGCCCACATATTGGTGGGTAGTGGGTCTCTACATTGGTGGGATGTTGGTGGACTTTTGCTTGACGTTTTATTTCTGTGTGAGGGTTTGGAAAAGTATTCCAGATGTTTGAAATGCTGTCAAATTATGATTAAATATGATTACTATGTATTTTTATATCTTTGCTTGTTGGAAATGTACTTTTGTTTATTTTAGAATGAATAGGCTATTTGAATTTAACTGAATTATTCATTTTTGTATTAGCCTTAACTGCAAGTAATTGCGTAATCCTGTTAGTCTGAAACATAACAAGTCATGACATAATTTAGTTGGTTGGATCATCTTGAAAAATTTAGTCATATGAATAGCTTGTTTTAGTTTTCATGAAATTAGTGTTCCTCTTCCTAGTCCCTAATTGTAAATGTATACATATAAGTAGTTAGTCATATTAATTGTATTGTAAAAGTAATCTCCCGATCTCTAACAGATCTTACTTTGTTGTATGACATTTGAGTTTATAATTTTTTACACATAATTATGATGTTATATTTTACTAATAATTTTTAAAGATATTTTAATTATTAATATCTTTAAAATCACTACATTAGAAAAGAAAATATTCAGAGTTCACTCTAAAACATACGAAACAAAGCATCTTCTGAAAACTAATATTCATGAGAAAGAAATGACTCGATAGGTAGAAATGCTCTTTGTCTAGGTCAGATTAATTACTTTGATTTGCATTTTTTTATTGTTGTATTAAAATGCCTATTAAGATACCGACTGAGAAAGGGTTGAGGTTTGCCATATCTTAGGAAAAAACCAGTATGCTTGGAATTAATTAGCAAATATCTGGAGTGAAACCATTGGGACTAGTACTAAGCAATATCTTTCTTCTGTAAACTAACTTAAATCAAACTACAATTTTCAAATCCTGTGAATAAATAAACTGAGTATTATATTAAATATGAAAATATAGATCAACACTGCAAAGTTGAAGTTTGTAAGTTGCAATTGGATCTTATTTCACAAGCATTTATAAAAACGCATTTCTATTGTCTCCTCGGTGAACAAAGGCTAACTTCAGGCGCATTACAATGATTTTTCATGCAGTTTTTCATGTAGATATCCCAATGCGTACATACTTTTCACTGCGATTCTCTTTATGCCCCAGTGGAAAAGTCGATTCTCTCATCCGACACATCCTTTCTCCTGGAAAAATTGTCTCAGTTAAAATTTAAATACTGTTTAAATTTAGTAGCAGATGCTTTTTTACCTGTGATTACTGATCATGTTAATAATGAATGCCGATTAAAAAGGCGTTTACCTCCTCTGAGATCAATAAATATATCTTTTATTGGAAACGGTTTACTTATATCCAGTATTATGCAAACAGTTTCCTCGATGTACATTTCTCCTTGAAGATCATTGTCATTGTCATAACAAGTAGGTTGAAAATTGAAACTAAGCAAATGCAGAGGACCTATTGCGAAGCAGTTGAATCTGTCCACTTGTCTCTTCGTAAGCCCCTCAAGTAAAGGAGCATTGTCGTTTCTATGTAAATAGCAAACGGACAGGTAGGTTTTTTATTACTATCGCCACTATCACCTTCCTTCATATGAACAGGTTACCTGTCCTGTTTATTGTGTAGATTGTGAGCATGCAATCAACAAAAACTGGGGGAACTGAATGTAAATGAACACCTTATGTGTATGTTAAGTACAATGGAAAGTTTTTTAGCTGCCACTATTGTGTTCACTTCCTTCTCAGTATGGCAAGCGTTAAAGGAGCGCTTACATTGTTAAGATAGCTAAATTGTTGGGCTGAATGCATGTTATTCCGAATGTGGACAATGTTGGGGGCAGGAATGAGCTATGAGACTGATGGGATCGAGGAAAGGGTTATATAGTTTATATTATATTCGTATATGGGATAATGTAGACAGGTAAAGAGTTTTAGGAACTCATGTAACATGTAATGTTTTTTAATATATCCGTTGCAATCTGTATCGTCATATATATTGTTGTGAGCATTGTTGACTTCTACACACCTGCACTGTAAAACTTATTAGCATTTGTGTGGAAGAGGAAATACTAATATTCGACTGTTAGTCATCCGCCCATCCTTGCTGTTTCTGGATTCGTTGCGAATAAATCTGGGAATGACACATCCAACTTGAGATTTGCACATTTGAACTTTTAATAGGTTAAATTGTCCAGTTAATGCAAGACATTTAAATATCTATTGAAAAATTTGCTGAGCTATAATATCGCTATTATTGTGTCTAGTGTCAGGATCACAATTTTTGAATTGAGTCCTTCATGTTCAGAAAAAAAAATTGATATTGACATGTAATTCGTTCCATTATGTTGCTCACTTTTAAAATATGTCGTAAAGTGAACTGACAGATAGTCTGGGTTACAAAGTAAAGGGCAAAGCTAGACATGTCCTTGTGTTTATCTTGAGTGCAGAGAGGAATTGTTGTGGCTCAAAAGTTTCATTTCGAGATTGTTACTGGAAAGGTGGAAAAAACTTAACGAAATCCACAATGCATCGAGCTCCGAGCATAGGGACGCCTTCGGTGTACTCCCACACCACAACGAGATCGGCGGGATTAAGGTCGTCCAAGTCGGTTAAATCCCTTCATATTCCATGGTATAAGCGCCCTATGGTGGCGGAAATGTTTGGTTTCGATATTCAACAGTTGTCCTTATACACGTCCATTTATTCAATTGTAAGTCATCCTTGTCAAGTCTTTCCATTTAGCCGGTTGCTTTATGAATCCATGCAAATTTAAACAATTCAGATTTTATTCCTTTTCAGTGCCTCAGCTTATTTACAATGGGGATTTCCGCTTTTGACATATATTGCCTTGATGAGGCCACTCCCGGAAGCACACATTACGGATACTATATCATTTCATTCGACTTTGTATATGTTGGGAATAAGCATGGTAAGTTCTAGATCTCTGTCAATATCCTTATACCGAGTAATGTAACACTAAAAACTAAGATTATTTTATGAAAATTACCTTTTACAGTTCGCAACGCTCTAATTACGATCGCTGTATTCTCATTATTTGGAGGATTTGCGTTGTTCGTGACAAGCATCATGCTTTTGAATGCATTGAGAAATGTAAGTTGAAAAATAAAATGGTACTTGATGCAATTTTAAGAATTTTGTGTGTTTCTGTAAATCATGTTGATTGATTCAAAAACATTTCAGGAATACGAGAGAAAAATGATCCCGTGGCTGATCTGCATGCTTGTATTTGCAACCTGGAGATTATTTGCGTTCCTCTTTTGTGCGGTCGTAAATGACATGATTTTTGCTTATAATATAATCATGTGCCTCTTTTGGATTGTTTTCTCCGCTCTGAACTTTGCGGGATGGGCGGCAGTCTACTCCCTCTTCCTCGAGTTGTCGGACCTTACAAAATTGGAAGATTTGGCTCATTTAAGGGTAAGCTGATAATTGCTGTTTTCTTACACTAATTCTCATAACATACCATTAGTTAGAATTTTTGTTATTTTTTTATCAATTTACCCAGATGGGGACGCTCACATCACTGGCCACACAATCAATGGCTGGGTCACGGCCAACCACGCCGCACAGCACGACCTCCACCGTTCCATGC
Source organism: Lepidocyrtus paradoxus (assembly GCA_034696885.1). Taxonomy (NCBI): domain Eukaryota; kingdom Metazoa; phylum Arthropoda; class Collembola; order Entomobryomorpha; family Entomobryidae; genus Lepidocyrtus; species Lepidocyrtus paradoxus. Next base: position 22,197 of record JAQGAH010000032.1, read on the forward strand.
CCGTCCTGACAGATTGCCAGTGTTCATATTGAATCTCACAGGTTTTGATCGATTCTCTGCAAATCGATATCTGCACAATTGGAAAAACTGTGACTCTATTAAAAGTGAAGTGTGTGAGTTAACTATACATGACAAGTTTTTTACGGTGTTGCTACTGCCTTATAAATACCTACATACATAAATGTTACAGGTCCAAGTTTTACAATAGCCTTTAGAAATACTTTTATACTACCTATGTATATGTTATTATCTAGCTAATCTATAGTGGTAGTAAGTACATAGTGAATACTTTAAACTGTAACAGAGTTTGCTTAAATTTAAAAGAATGTACCTAAACAAAGGCTAACCAAAAGTGAGAGTAGGTACGTCCTTTACTTACATTTCTAGAAATCTTCATTTCAACTCAAACATTTCAAACTATTCCAACTATTTACTAGATCCTGGTATGGAGAACGAACGAAGAAACTTTCTCCACCCCATGTTCAATTTCTATTAACGAAAGCATTATTGACTCTCCATAATATGTTCTTAAATATGGATCGATCTGACGATGTTCAATTAACGTCGTTTTCCAGGGAAGTTAAAGTCAGGCCGCACAAAATAGAACTACTATATTGCTAAATACTATTTATATAGTTGTATTTACTCTTTAAGAAGTCATGAGAAATCCTAATGACAATTATGCGATATCTCAGTTGAACTTAACCGGTGAGTTAATTATATTTAACTATCAGTACTATCATGTTAGTTGGATATGATTTGGCTTTAAATTATATTAGTTTTACAAATTTCTCCAAAGATTATATTTATAGTGGATTTTGTTCAGTAATTCTATTTTGTCCTTTTTCTGCTTAGGCTAGTTTGATGTGTTCACTTTGTAGTATATCTGAGAATGTTTCAAAATAATGTGTCGAAAGAGAATAGGATAAGGTTTCATGTAAATCCGGCCATTGTATCTTTCCCCGTGAATTTAGGGCTAACTTTCCCCCGTATCGATGTATTTTTTAAAGTTTTTATCATTTGACAACTTTGGAATTCCTCAGCGTGATTTGAGAATGTGCCAGACTTTATTATATTCTAACGTCGCATATTTTATTTTATTACGGTTTTGTAAGTTTGTTCATTTCAGCCTTCTTTATAGACCAGAACTTAACCTTTGTATTCCTAATCATGATTCATGATTATGATTAAGCTTGGTTGCAAATAAATGAGAATTTTTATTACGTAAAAAAGTTACACAATTATTTAGCAGGTGAATCCAAAGCAGGATCCTATATAAATCCTGTCTCGTTAAATGTATCAGTATCGTCATACTTGGCTCATTAGCACTAGCTGCAGCACACGCGTGATTAGGAAATCCCAAGATGGCCCAAGGTTTACTCACATAAAAGTATTTATGGAAATTTCGCAGAAATAAATATGGTTTTATCATGACCCTGGCAGTGACATTCGTGATAGCGGTGCACAACTGAATAGTCATGTTTACTTCGGCGAAAAATCATGCCATCAATACATCTACAACGTAGTCTTTTAAATTTGCTCTTCTTACGGTTGCATTATTACGAGTAGTCAGTCATCATAAGAAAAGGTCAAATGCCAACTGATACGACTTTTTACATAACAAACGTCAAATGTCACCCTTTTAGCGAATGGACTACAGGCTACATTACATCTACGTAACATTAAGTAAAAATCCAATATATGTATATAAAAATGAACTTTTATGCTACGTAATCAATCGGTCCTCGGCAAAATTCTTAAATATAAATATGTATTTTTCAATTTTGATTCAGCAAACGATACAAAGATTATAACATATTCTACGAAATAGATAACTTAAATTTCTACAGATATTCATATATTTTTGTCTGCATTTTCTGGTAAAGTTGAATAGGTAGTTTATAACATTATCTAACCACACTTGAGTGCAATGTCCAAACAACGTGCTTGCTAAATTTAATTCAGGAAGATTTTGTAAAATGCAAAATAATATGTGAGATACACATTCAATTTTAAACTTATGACTGGATTCTACAATTCATCACAAGTACATGATTTTTCACACCCTTGTAATAATGACATTTAACTAAAAGTCGCAGTTTCATCATTAATTTTTAAATTTTTATGGCTTGATGACGTAAGTTTTAATTTACTATGGATTGGGATACGATAAATTGGATAGTTAATTTTCAATAATTAAACATTCCTTTTATAAAGAGTTATTAATAAACTGCTTAGCTTGCAGATCCTTCCATTCCTGGTTAAAGTCGATATCTCCAACTCATGGATCGTCGCCAGTTGGTCATTAAAAATATGTCTTTAATTATAATTTTGGATAGGATGCATTAATATCGAACTTTTGCCTACTCGGGTTAGTCATTTAGTCATTAAAATAGTATAGATAATCTTTAGCTTGCCAAGACTTCCATGAATTGAGTCTATTATATAAAGACGTTTAATCGTAAATAAAGTCAAATAGGACAACAGCATCTGTACAGCCAAAGACGTTTTTAACTAATGGGGTAAAATGGATCGACATATAGCGTCAGCAATAAAACAACCCTATCTGACAGATCATTCCTTTGTACGCCAATTCTATCAATTCAATTCCTCCCAATAATTGGTAAGATGAGAGCACAATTTCTATATTTTCTAGGAAAAGCCATTAAACTGACTGCAGAGCTAGCCAGCCCTCTTCGGTTTAATTATATAAATTGAGGGAATACTGGATAACATTTTTATTCTCCATGCAAGGTCATAAAATGTCAAGCTGTATAATTAGGTAAGTCCGATTCCTTTCCACAAAGTCTTGTCGTGAGTGGGCTTAAACGTCAGATTCACGTAATGCTGCTCTTTTTATAATCATTTTTATACTAAAAAACCGACCCTTGTTCTGTCGCAAGACTAAATTGAGTTTTCTGGTATTTTGGGGTAGAATTGATAGAATCATAGTTTGGCTTTACATTTTGTTCCCAAATTCCAAAGAAAATTTTTATGGATGAAGCCTTTTTTCTTTAGAATGTAGTCTTTCTTTCTCACAAATCAATATGACAAGGCTTTTAAATACATGGTAGAAAATTGTTAACTAGAAAACTACCTAAGTTCATGCAGCACTGTGCTCATGACTATCATCATTAAAGGATAAATCATTCTTTTTTATGAATGAGCACTTGTTAGCGAATGACAAATGACAGGGGTTTTCGTTCAACTGTCAACATCACACAGGGAGTTACGCATCGTGTCGATTACTTATCAAAGTTTTTCTTGATAAAAATCCAAAATTTATTTCCTTGCACAACCAATGGGAGTACTTATTCATTCATGTCGGGAATAAGTTTGGGAGCTTAAAGGTTTATTCTTGGATTGGGATTACACCTTAGCTGAGGTCTGGGAATTACCCAGTTTCATTCCTCAAAGCATGAATGCTATTATTATACAAATACTACAACCCATTTTATATTTCAACATTTTTTAGAATAGACATATTTCTTTAAAATAAAGACTAAAGACGGATCTCCCTTTTAGAATTACTTAATCTTCAGAATCCCGAACCCAAATTAGATGCATTTAATTACCCCAAAAAATGTACTCCATACAGATGGCCAAATACCAAAGAGGAAAAAAACAAGTCTACAACTGCCTAAAATGTGTGTGGGCAAACCTTATTAGTCAATCATATTTTTGTTGTATGGCAATACTCCATTGAGGGAAATTCCGAAACAGTGTTCACATGACATAATGAAATGAGTCTCCGTTTTGAATTTTTTTTTTATTAAAATCACAAACACTTGATTTATGCATTCATCCTAGCTAACCAACTTGTGGGACACCGCACGACCGGACCGCACTGGTTATTCTATTCTTGAGAGAGGGCTTGAAGAGGTTCCTCCAAAAAAAACCTTGTTGGGCTGAAAGTTTTTTTTTTGCATGACATCATTCTCCATTCATTAAACAATAGACCAAATTAGTATTGCCGTACATTGGCTGCGTTCAGCTGACATCATTCTGTTACCATTTTTAATACCTGGGTTGATGGTTGGGATGCCGCCTATGGAAATGATTTCATGTCTAGAAACAGGATGCGGGTGAGATTAAAGCAGATCAAAAAATTGTTTGACGTAAACAAAAAGAATGAGAAGAGGTTTGGGGATGGGAAAAGGATGAAAGTTTTCGTTTGTTACCATTTTCTCCTATAATCATTCCGTTGGGCGTAGTATTGTTGCACGTCACCTTCCATTTCATGCCGAAATAAATATTTTTTAAGACCGGACCTCCACGTAATTTTTTTTTTGACCAAGTCAACTTTATAGGAGAGCATTTTACTTTTTCGGCTGAAGCAATGCACTAAAATAGCTTTGACGATGGGAGTCATCCAGTTTTTTTCAATGCCAATGGCAATATGCTTACGAACATTATAATTATCTCAAAGAAATGACGGTTGGACTTGGCACTAATACTGCTTTTGCAAAGAGCTGAAAGATCAGTCTGAATAATATTGTCTTAAATATATGCAAAAGGTTAAGGTATATGATAATATAAATGCTAAATATAGTTAATTGTCAGGCTTCTCTTAGGCAGTCCTAAATATGAAATAACGAGCAATAACACTTAAATTAATAGTTTAACAGAAATGGAAATGGATGAGCAACATTCCTCAACACTTCCAAACTAGTCATATTTTATATGCTAACAATGAACCTTCTCGTCATTATCCCCATTCAACGATCTGCAAACTGACTCGAACTGTTTATCGCCAAGTCGTAAAAGTGAATTTAAATGAGAATATGGTTAAAATAAAAAACTAAGAAAATAAAAAATCCCAAACTAAGCATTTATAGTTCATTTTATACTGTTTTTTTCAACAACAGATTACACAGTTAATTTATTCACTCCATCCGACTCCACTTTCTACTATTCATCTTCCTTTACACAAAAAAAAATCGCAAATAAGTATTATACATTACGTATGTACATATGATTATAGTTATTTTAAAAATAAAACGTGTACATGATGAGTCGTACACAACAACAAATGAACAAAGTTAAGAGAGATTTAGCATCCGACCAAACCATGAATGGCAATTTTTTTACAGAGACATACGATAGGGAAGTTCCCACCATTTCGATTTTTTTTCAGGATAAAACTCGCTTGAATATCCTTTGTCATACGATATTTACACAAAATCTTGATAACAACGCAACGCAATGCAAGCAATTATATCTATAATAACGACAAAAATCCTCATATCATCGACCTTACTTTAGAAAAACTTGAGAAAAAAAGCCACATGGGCAGGATAAATTTAATTAATCATTTTTATGTCCTCGACACCTAAAATCACAACCAACTATAGTGAGTCTGAAAAGATGAAATCCATCACGTTTCCCCCCTCCCAGCCTTGTTCAGAAGCGAGGATTTAAATTAAGCTTTGTATGTTTTCTCATTCATACGGAAATTAGGGGATTCAGGAAAAGCTAAATGGACAATTGGTCATTCCTAACAACACCATATCGAGTTTAAAAACTTTTGGAAATATTATAAAAGATTACTATAAGTACGATTATGCGTCATCCACCATTAAATATTCCTAGTCTACGCACTTTTTTGCTTACCAATCACGAGTAAAGATGAGTCGTAGATAACTGACTTGTACAAGATTTTACACGAGTATATCACACTCTGGCTGTTATGGCGACGTCGCTTCATAATTTAGGCATTCCCGTTATTATTCATCATCATTCAATCCGCTATAAAAAAATACCTGTCTGTCTAAAAAGGCTTCATAAAAACTAGCTTCAATGCTCAGGTCATTTTACACGAAAAACATTATTTGTAAAGTGAGGAGTTTTTGGCACCAACTAAGTGTTATTAACAGTGAGGCTACCATAATATAATGAATTCTCGAGATGAAATAGGAGAGGGAAAAACATCAACAACAATAACAACAAAACTACTTACAATAATAATCAACAATAATAACATAACAATGCAGACAGAAGTGAGTTAAAAACTATTCTTTGCAAATTTATTAAAAAGTTAGCCAGTCTTTTGTATCCTCCTGTTTAAACTAACTGATAATCCTCCTGTGCGTCAACTTCATTAAATCGTTGTTCATGGCCGTTGCCAATGTCATCGTCGAAAACAGCAAACTGGAATCGAGGAGGGAGCTCTCTGGGCTGGATTATCTCGAAACTCTCCTCTGGCTCCTCTTCCAGAGACTGCAGATCATTACGCTCATCCCGATCAATCGCATTCGTCTCCTTCTCATTATGACCCAGCGAGAAGTGAACTGCGGTTCCTCCTAGATCATTACCCGTTGACTCTTCTGATCCATTATTCCTCGCGGAGTTCCACTCTTCTGAGGAGATACGAAACAAATCATCTTCGTCGGACTCAGGGCAAACGACTTGGTTGCAGCAAGAGGGATATGGCTTTGTGTTGTCTTGAACGAGATAACAAGGAGGCTGAACCGCTGCTACTCCACAACTGTAAAAAGGGATTCGATAAAAAATAAATAAATGAATGGGTGAAGTTTAGTTTTCTATGTAAAGGTCAATAATCATCATGTTGAGCCATGCACACGTCCATTAAATATTATTAACTTTGGGGAGTCGCACCTAGCCCAGATAGCACCAGCAGCAAGCATCATGACACCACTTTAATAATACTCGTTCCATCTTTAACATCCCCAGAAACTCATCATTCCCTTAAGCAGACGCTGATTTTTTATGAGCCCAAGTTTGAAAAAAAAATTGATTGAGCATGGCATTTATGCAGACTATACGGCACACTGAGATTGAGATGGTAATAGTGATAGCCCAGCCGCTTCGCCATTTTTTTATGGTGGAAGATTCTCAGCAATCACGTTGAAAACTGCCCAAGAGATTTTTTTAAATGGATAATTCCTATTGAAATCTATGTTTTTGTAATTTCTTGTTTCGACTTAGTCACATCCTTAGCGTAAAGGTTGAATAAAGCGTATAATTCTAATCAAGCGACCGCATTCTGCCATTAGGGTTGCGAAAAAGAATGTTACAACAAAGTGAGGAGGATCCTCCTAGTTATCACAACTAGCCACGGTATGTATTGTAACGTGCTCATTTGCGGCTCATATAGGACAATCGAATGAATACAGTATTTTTCGTGACGTAGGTATCAGCGCATGCATTAGTCGTGAAGTCTATTTTTTTAGCTGACGATCAATTCCACAGTCTGACATCATCAACATCATAGCTGTAATTACATTGGCAGAGATCTCATATTTAGGATTTTCTCATTTCAGACCCAGACGGATATTAAACATGTCAAGTGTTAGGGATTGCATTGAATTATTTGGGAATTGTAATTGTTTTCTGATGCATAGCAGCGAAATTAGCTTTCCCCTTGTTCTTCAATTATATGGATATGGGAGGGTAACTCATGTCTCGATTTTGAAACGACTCAATCCATAACACTGCCGAAATACTTACTTATGCAAAAACAGAAAATGGAATGGAAAATGTGTTGAATTCCAAGTTTGGAAATGAATTCGCTTATTTATATTTAGTATTCATCAAACGTTTTCCGCGGATGCATCAATACATTCGATAAAGTTGTTGTTGCCTTCACTGATGGACGACTTTCTTGATTTCTTTATGATGGCATAAAATTAGTATCAAGAATTGAACTGTCGATGGGAAGAAAGGGAGAGTGGAAAATAATTGCGATAGTGTAAGGGAATCAGAACCGGATTTTATTTTTTCAAAAACAATTGCACATCTCCCAATACAAAACGAGCAATCACACTATGTCCATAACTTGATTTTTTCCGCCGCGAAAAAAACTCCATCCCGTCAAGAGGACATAAAATATGCCTCAATTTATAATTCAAATCTGTCTGCGGATTATCATTGACAGCCTAACCTGTGTGAAAAATATGAATGGGTTTCATAACTTGAATAATATGCGAATGCGATTATCCAAACAGACAAGCATGGCTTCCACAAACACGCCAAAATTTGCAGTAAACTGCCAAAAAATCCTTTTTGCCTTCTTGGAATAAATAATTACGCATATAAGACCGCTCATCCATATTTCGTATTATATTATACGGGTATATATATCAGCGAGATAATATTCAAATTTTCTGTTGCCCAATATCTTACATGTCACATAGTTAAGAGTTGTTAAGATCATAATCTATAAACGTTAAATATGATGAGCACCTTGAATTTTTTCCACATATCAAGTAATCAGCTCAGATAACTACTGACATGTCGACGAGACAATTAAAATGCGCCATTTACTTGATTGCAATATATTTTCCAGTCACACACTGATGACGATAAACTCTCATACATTGGCTTCCAGGATTGAATAAAATTTACTACCCCCACTTGTTCATAAAAAAATGGAGACTTCGTAATTTTTAATCCCTAATGCCAACTTTTCTTTTATAATAGATAAATATGAGCTAGCTCATTATCCTGCAGTTCATACGAGATAAAGGTATTTGGAAAAAAAAGTCCTGGCAATTTTATAGACTGGACACTAATTTGATATGAAATGTTGAGGGTTTGAAAAAAATGAGAAATGATTATCTGTCATGGTTTTTTTGTCGAGTTTGCATTTAATAACCTTATCATGGGTTATGCTTTGTGGTTCGGTGGTGGTGGTCTACCGGCACTGACCAGAGAGAATTGGTACCATATAGCAGTAGAAACGATAAACAAAACTACTTTATGGCCAGACTCGCTGGTATGCGTCTCAGAAATATGTAGATATACGCAAGGTAATTGTGCATTAACATAATATTACTCCACAATCTACAGAATCCGGTATCATGACCTCCAGAGTCTCAACTCTCGGCATCAACAATATCAATTTTGATCGGGATGCACGAAATCCTACATTCTACACGTGCCCGATCCACCATCATAAAAAAATCAAGTAAATGGACAGTTTGTTTGCTCTAAATTGTGATACGCGCAAATATATTTACTATGTAGCTACTTATATGACGGATTTTAACATACCAGTTTTTAAAACTGCATAATAAATGTTTATGTTCTATATTTTTCCTATTAAATATTTAAGGAAATCTACATAAGGATTTCTGAGTAATCGAAAACATTGCAAGGCTATTTTGGTTAGAGATTGGATCAAGAAAGGAAAACACTGGACTACAAATTGCACAACCATGAAGAGTTTAGTTTTTTAATTTCCTTTTCAGCCCAACTGTAAGTATTGCGAAAGAACCGTCAAAATATTTTTGCTTTGCGCCATAAAAGCTGAAAATGATTTTTACTAATGGGATTTACATTGTATAGTTATTCTTAGTACAGGTCATAGAACAGGAACTAGTAACCTCAGGATGGCCATAGCTAATTTAAACTGTAGTTTCCCAATTCATTATAATTCTATTTTTAGTTCGCAGCTTGAATGGGAATTCCAAATTCCTTGAGAAAATATGGCCACTGTAGTTGTGAGATTAACGAAAGTTATACTAACCTTCGGATGTTGACATACTTACTATGCACATACTTGTACATTTTGTAGTTAAGCTTGAAATTACGAATTAACTTATCATCACATTCATTGTTGGGCATAAAGATCAACAAGGATTCATTTACCAAATATCAAAGGGGCTGATGTCTTGAAACAATGTAGTTAATATCCTTCAAACGATCGTATAACGTACTTTATTTGTTCTTTTCAGTACATCAAATTTTCCCTTTCGTAGGCATTTATTATTTTTTGATTTTGTGGTAAACTGCTTTTTCAAAGGCTAACCCGTCAGTCCACATCAATTTTCGCATTTATCACAGAAATCCTCTGTCATAACCGGCATAAGCGTAAAGGAAGGAGACCACGAGACTAAAAGTTTTTGTCGGCGATTAACAATCTTGAACACTGGCAAATCTAGTTTTTTTTTGGAAATCCCTGTCACACATAGTTTAATGTGCTGATAATTTAAATATAGGGTTTAACTTAGACATCTGCATTATTATCATGACTCGTTATTGATTTGGAAAAGTTGTAATTTGTAATAAGATACTGCTAAAAACTTTGAGGAATTCAAACTTTGCACACGATTTGTTTACTTAAATTGCGCATCTCCAACTTTACAATAAAGAAGTATGTCAGTAGCAAAAATTCTTGATTGAGGTAAAGCTGACTAATCTAAGCAGTAGTCAAGGTTGCGAAAAGGAATATATCTACCTGTCATAACTAATTGATGAGAAAAGTAAGGATGATATTTCTCTTTCGTATTTCCACTTGTTTATTTTTTTAAGCAAAAAACACTTTTCATAATTGTATAATCACAGTGAAATAGTATAATTTGATTGTTCATCATCACAAAATAACTTTTCTCATATATTAGATGGCTAATGTGCCTTTCTGCTATAAAAACTTGTGTAAATTTATGCATAAATTCACGTCCAATCTACAGCTACAGACTACAGAGGAGCCCACGCGACATAGTTGTTGTTGTGGTCTGAGTCTGTGGTGTTGGCTATATCGTAATTTAATTTGTAAATCCCAAACTACAATCTATAATCTACGAAATAACCTCTTATTTATCTTTAAGCCAATCTCCATGATTGGCCAATATACGACAGAGTGAATGGTCAGGATTTCCCTAAAGAGATAATATAGTTGATGTTGTTGTTGCCATTTCAAAATACATTTTTCTTATTAGATTAGCCCTAAAAAACTCAGGAAGGATGTAACCAAGATTATGATGATGATAGCTATAATGTGCAGCGTAATTTATAATGACATTTAGGAAAACATTAATCATACAAGATTTTGATAAAGCTTCAGAGAAAAAAAACTTTACAATGTACTTTACACTCTCTACATTAATGAGTGTCTATATAGCTTGGTCAGTAATTCAGAGATCAGACAATCAGCAAACTATATGGGGATAAAGGGGAGATAAGCAACGCAAGTGGAACGGGACATGTAATAACTTCTACTGGATAGGAAACCACTAGCCCAGGCTAATTATATATGTACATATTTACATATTTTATGCTCATCATCCTCCTCATTACCTGTTATTTCCCCAAGCAATTAAAAATTGTTGGCAAATGATCATATAAGCAAACATATTATGTTAAGTAGCAGGATATGGGAAAAACTTTTCCATGATGAATTTTTAGGTTGGCTAAAAACTAAATTATGTAGATGAATACATAGCTATGCGGAGGGACAGTGAGGAGGAGATTTGATTAAAAATAGATACGTAATTGCTTGGGATGGGATGAAATGATGTTTGATGGGATATTTGTCTTTTAATCAGATAAAGTTAAAGTCTGTAGGTACCTTTCAAATGAGATCATAAGTTGAGGGGAAGTTGATGAGAGTCTCTCGCATGTTGCTTGTCCACATCCTTCCAACTGCCAGGATTCTCCAGGTGAGAAGTATGAGTTACTTTTTGCGTTATAGCACTGACCTGGGTGACCTGCAAAAAGAAATCGTTTCATTTAGAATGCTGTAAAGAACCTGGATCATTTTATTTTATCTCTCCCGTAGAGAAACTCGCCTACGCATTTACACTAGCTTGTATATAAAACTCGAGTCATCATATTGATGACCGACACGATGCCTCATCTCCGCAGTAAGCAACGGCTGCCATAAAAATTCCTTTTAGATGTATTTTCTAGCTGTGACTGATTTATTGCAAAGTTATAATGAAATCAACTAATTTGATTTTTTACAATGCATATTTTACTAATTGATAAATTAAGTTTTTTCAGAATTCCTTACATGTTATGTTTTGCAAAAAGACTAGCTCTTTCTTACATGGCTCAATAACGTACTTTTTATTGTAAATAAAAGATGACATGACACTGTGTAAAGTTATTTTTATTAGTCCACTTCTTTGTGAAATGCTTTGTAAAAGTATAAATAAACTAAACTTGTCGAAATGGCAAATAAAAATAACTAGATTTACACCCAAATGGCAGCAACTGAATATATTAGCACATTATACTGCTTTTCTACCTAGCCATTTTACAGTACGCAAGTTCTCAAGTCTACCTGATGCTACGGACCAGTTCCTAACTATACTAAAGTGAATCAATCATCACAATCATTAATCAATGAGACAGGCTACTTTCTTATGCTTGCGCATAATTTAATACCCAAACCTTTTGTTTAGCAAAAGGTAACATTGGAATAATTAGTGGAACTTATGGCATTAGGACTCTGATTTCGGAATACTGCACATTATTCCCTTTTCTGCCTAGCTGACGGCGGCACGCCAACGTTGCTACCATTATATACAGCAATGAGATCAGAAAATTATATCACTTTACGCTTTACTCTTGACATTTGACGTCAAAGGTGCCACTCTCAATTCCATTTCAGACTGACTTAAATATATGGTTGCTAGTTGGGTGGAAAACTGGTTACTTATTTATGAGCTTTGTTCCCTCTATATGGGAGTTCAAAACAATATTATAAAACTAACATTTGCTGAAGAAAAAAAATATTTTAAAAGGTTTACTTTTACACCTGCCGACATTACCTTTTATTACCTGATCGCCAAAAAATGACATTATTTGCACCAATAAATCTTGCAAGATTTAAGGTGGCAAGTGACGTGTAAAGCAATAAAACTCTATTTACATAAATACCATTGCATAAGTTTTACTTGGAAAAAAGAATGACAAATGCATTCCACTTAATTTTTTAGTTCTTTTCTTCCAGCAGAATATAATTTTTTGAAAAAAAAATACTTACTCTCATGAACTGTTGCTCTCCCGATGCCCACCGCAGCCCAAGAGACTGAGACGATGGACAAAAGAATTAGAACAGAACTCACTCTTCCCTTCATTGTTACTGGTGTCAGAAATGTGGCGCACTGGTCAATTAACAAATTATACAAACTTTCTTGAAATAAAAGAACGAGTCTATTTTTTTTACAGATATTCCGTATGTTCGATGTAACAAGATCTTTCTTCTGTCTGCTTCAACTGTCTCGATGCAGTAGTTAAGTTTAAGTTGTCTTGCCTCTTCCAGAAAGTCAACTGAACGCACGCGTACGATGGTCAGTGCTTCTTAAGTAATCCTTGCGAGGAAGGAGATGATGATGATTGTTGGTTGGGTACGTTACGCTTTGTTGGTGAATGTTAAGGCCAATGTCTAATGTGCTATGTGCTCACCAAAGTAGTTGCAATATATAAAAAACCAACTTAGGTGAATTGAAATGTATTAGTAAGTAATGGACCAATGATTATACTACTTTCATATTTCTTTCCAATAAATATATTAACTTGAAAAGGAATAAAATATGCTTGTACTGTACTTGTAGGGACGGATGATGATGATGATGGGGAAATCATAAACGTTTGATGACGACCGTAAAAGTCTCTACTGGGGATAAACAAGATAGCATTTAACAAGAAAAGGATTTGTGAAACCAACGAGCGTACAAAAATTTACTTACTCCGATGCATATATTTATAACGAACGAGGAAAACAAAAACAACTAACAGGTTTACGGGAGTTTATCCACGCCCTCCTTCCTTGACGTCTTAAAGTTCTAAAACTTAGCTTAAACTCATATAAGACTTCAATTCAAGAAAGTTATTGCTGCCACGTTCACTCCTTCAAATAAGAGGCTAAAGCTAAAAGAACAGTCAAAATTGGCGACAACATGGCGAAATTATTTATCACCGGTTGGGCTTTGGTTTTACCCTGTCATGTCGATGGTAAAAATTAAAGGATGGATCGAATGAGCCAGAGCAATAACTATATTCGTGCACAGATCCTAAAAATGAAGTTAAACTTGCATTTTGCACTGCAAGACAAGGCGTGATTTGCATTTTAATATAGTTTTCTCCACAGTGCTCACCGGGCTTTCAAAAATGAAAGATACACGAGCATACATGTTTTGGCTTGGTTAAGGTCATGTAGTTCAATTATAAACATGATAAGCTGAGGATGTCGACGACGTATGTAAATTTCTAAATTGCTCTGCGGATGCATGAAAAAATGTTATCAAATGATGAGTGACGTGACAGCTTTCGTTACTGCGTTACTTGAGGCGGTAATAGGTGCATGAAATTTGGCAATGACATTGAAACAGTATTTTCTTATCAAGGTGCATAGAAAGTCATGCGAACCCAAATCATGTTTTTCCCATTTTTTGCGAAATGTGTTCAGAAATTTGGCGGAAAAGCAAAGTACTTAGTCAAATTTACGAGACTATTTAGCTTAAAATCTCAGATTTCACATCAGCCTTCCTCCATTCAAGGAAAGAGTTTTTGCGTCACTACCACCTGCCGTTGCCTATTTCAGGATTTTTTCGAAAGTGGGAAAAATGCGGAACGGCGACGGAAAAATAATTGGCTATTGTTTGCCCCAGTTACTACTGTTACAGCTATTTGCTGCTTCTTTTGATCTGAAAGATATATCAATTTGTATAATCCGTAAAAGGGAACAGTTAAATGTTCAAAAAAATGACATGCATAATTTTGCAATTTTTGATGGCTAATCCAAATGCTAAATATCACATTCCATCATTATCATTAACGAAAATCCCCAATTTACAGGAGCCATACATTCATAACTAAGCCGCTGAGTGCAAACCAGATTATAATGAGAAAAATGCAACGCATAACATCAACATAATAAATAAATAAATAAACAATAATACACACGTGGTTGTACTACTTGCACTTTACTATAGCTAAATGTTATGCTGGGGGTATACAGTATGAAACAAGTCTATACAATAAACGATGTACTTGCCAAATCACATTATTTTTTTTTTGCGAAAGCATAAATGATGTCATCTTGCCGACGACAAGATGTGGGATATACCAGAATAAAAATACCCGTATGCACTTGGTCTCTCTTACAAGGCACTTAACGCCTGTCGTGCAATAATCGTCATCATCACCATTATACTATCATTCCTCCTAAAATCAGGTAAAATAGAAATGAAATGTGCTACAGTGTTAAATTGCTGCGGTTCCATTGTGAAAGAAAAATTCAGATTTGAATTTCAGAGAAAAGGGTGAAGGCGACAATCATCGTACATTATCCGCTCTCTGCTGCATACTTAAGTGGAAAAACAACTGAGATTTCCCAAACTGACATTGAGTAGCCAAAAAGCAACGGGAGGTAAAGACTTTTTTCACAGAATACTACGCTACTATAATACCAGTACGAGATCAGAATTGCGACATTTGTAATTTTCATCTAATAAGCTGAATCATATACATGAAGAGTTATGAATTTGGCTGGCGATGATTCACAAACAAAGTATGCATTAATACCAATTTCGAGGCTTTAGAAGTACATTCATAGGCCACATCCTGGTTGGCCTTGCCTATTAAAAATGGATTTTTACGTAATGATATTCATTCATTTCATTCCACAAGTGTATGTATGTACATGCGTTTTCATTTTCGTAGTTATTAAAATCATATCCCTCTGCATAACATAATTGAGTTAATGGAATTCTGTCGGTCTTTGTTTCAAGAAAGCACATTTATGAAAGCGATGCGATGACGAGACTACAAGACACACAAAAAAAGGATAACAGCGTATCACATTTTTTTAAGAAAAAATTCTTATAGTAAAGATGGTCAAGCGGCATGGCAAATTGTCAGCTCACCGAGTCCAAATCTGGTAAAAAAAGCATCTTTTTAACGTGATGCATGTGCTTGAAATATGGGTTCCTCGGCATTCTTACCTTTTTCCAATGGGCGATCCGATGTAATCGTTTTAAGCGTGCCTTTAGCGTTTTGTCATTCCTGTCCTGCCTTATTCATGCATGGTAATTCCTTGACGTCATGCCCGTGTCGTCCACTATACAATTACGGGTCTTTCCCGGCTTCAAAAATTCATGTAAACAATTTGTAAAGCATATGCTTATGTTTTCATTGGTATTATTTATTAAAGTGAAGATATCAGCTCCAGGATCTAAAAGGCTCAACTTTTAAAAAGGCTAGGAGTTTGCTCAATGTTGCGGTTCTTTGAAATTAAGTAATAGTGTCGTAAACAGGACCACTATATGTGGTGCAAATGTACACGCACCAATATACAAACGTTTATTAGTCGGACGTGATATGTGTATTAAAGTAACATTATGCATTCCGAAAAGGATAGATTTACTTTCTTTTATTTATTTCTCCATGAGACTTTTTAGTTTCAAATTCCTGGAATTATCGAGGGTTGTAAGTCACCATGCATGTATTTACCCATTGTTATATGAAAAGGATGCACCAGAAGTTCAGATGATCGAGGTTAAACTGAAAATGTATGAAAATCTCAATACGTATTATACCATCAGAAAGGCAAAGATAGTCGGCGACGGCTAACTAGCCGGCGCAGCTTGCTACGCCGGTTTGTTGAAAGTAAAGGCGCGATTCCTGGAGTTGGCTAGAACTATCTTTGCCTTTTTGATGCTACAATATGTATGTAATATAAAAATAAAAGACGAATGATAATAAATTGGTAATTTAGATTTAATTCGGAGGTTATTTTTGCCGGTGGAGCATGCTTTCCAGTGATGTATGTCGAACTAAATGCATCAAGCTAAAAAAATTCGGATGCTGCAAACAGAAATAAATATAAGTGACTCTTCCATGTAAACGGTGTACAAACTTTGAGAAATGATCAAATAAATAATTGCGTACGTGTAAATAAATAATATAATGGACACTTATTTTCCAACATTTAATGTAATTCCAATCTGATAATTTTCTTACATTTTAAATATTATTTATGTCAACGTTTTTATACAGTACGTTCTAAATAATTACCTCATACATACATTTACTTAATGGAACTCTCTAAAGGTACACTTGAGTTTGACACATATTTTTCATTATAAAGTTGTGCACAAATTTTATTGTTAAAACACGAAGATGATTAAGAAAAATTGTTGGGATTTAGAGATCCTCAATTCAAAGATCATAGTTCAAAGTTTTCAAAATATATCCCAACCAACACTACAATTCGGGTGTGTAGTGAGGAAATCTGAGAAGAATTAAGAAAGAAATAAAATTACAGTTTATTTCCGGACTCATGATTGCTTTTTGTAAAATACACTTTTATTTACTCTAGCTTTCGGAAACACGCAGATTCCTTCTTCAGGAGTTTATAATCAGAAGAAAAGTTAAACGCTTTTTGTGATCGTGACATGATTGATGAATTTAAAAATTATTTAAAAGAAAAAATTCATTTTGGCATTAATGGTTACAGCGTTATTTCCCAAATACTTTGTAGGGTTGAAATGGCGTCTAGGATAGCAAAGAACTAGGCGTGCGCTCTGATCATATTCAACATTACTTTTCGTCTGCAGGAGAAAATTTGTCAGGCATCTCTTGAAAAGTACTGATTTCAAAACCTTTTAAAAATTCTTTTATGTAAAGCTTATTTGGATTACAACAAGATTTGCAGAATGTTTCAAGCTTTTCATTTTTGTTACGATAATATGGACTCTACAGTGTTTATTTACTGTCATTTTGGTGTTTAATTAATTAACTTTTTATATTTGTCTACTGCAGGATTACGAATTATCAAAACGTTTGGGTGTCTGTTCCTTTAAGTAGTAGTTGTGAAAACTAATTAACCATGGTTCTCTTTTCTTTATAAACTTATGTTATATGCAATGCAACTTACATGGTCCCTTGCCTCTAATTAAAATTATTAGATAATAATTGAAATCAACGGAAATTAATTAAAGAATATTAACGTTGAGTCGAATTTTTGTTACAAATTTTGACATGGGACTTAGCATTGACAAAGGATTTACCAGTGTTAAATCGGGGCCATGCTTAGTCAGATATACTAAGTCACGGGTTAAATTGTGTTTATGCACAGAATTATGTAACCGTATGACAAATAGTCGGCTGTTGTGTGTAACCTGATGATAAGAAACGGAAAGTAACGCTACCATCTCGCTTAATTCATCTTTCGATATGGTGACGAAAGAAGAAAAAGACGAGCTTTTAAAGCAATCTTTTATATCAGTAGTCGGACCAAAAAATCCAGCAATTAGAATTCCACGGTAAACGTGATCTTCAACTCTAACCCCAAGCATACTTAACTCCAAACAAATATTCATTTGCAACGAAAAAACGTGGTGCCCCGAGTGATAATAAGGCCAGGCTTATCGATCAAGTTCGAAAATGGATCGTTTAAAGAATATAAGAACGGACCTTCGTCGCAGATGAATCAGGGCAAGAATCTATTTGAGTCCCTTAAAGCATAATATGAACCTGTCGCTCCAATTTAAAATCTTACGAAGGCTTGGTCATCTGTTCAAAAAGATATGAATTGACCACAAAGTCTAAAATTAACCAGGTTTTTTAGACCAACAACAAATTTAAATAATGCAGGACAAGGTTTTGCTATTTGAAAATTGAAGCCCACAAAAGAAAAAAATTATAATAGACTACGAAGATTTCTCCAAAACTTAACCGAAAAAAAGAAAACCTGATTGATCGAAATCAGCAGAGCCCCAGAAAGTAAATGCAAATTTAAGACGTATTAACATTCAACAGGGCTCATTTCAATTGCTTAAGCCAGAAGCAATCATTGCGGAGAAACAATTGAAAACGCTTTTCGACAGAATATTCAAAATTGCAAAAAAGAAGGTGAAAGTACAGCCCAAACAAACACGGGCCACTATAACGATGGATGAAGCACCTAATAAATCATCACTATGATAATTAAGTACATTTCATCACTAAAAGACAACATCCGTTATTGAAATTCCATCAAGATCAAAATTCTGTTTGTTTACAAATGACACCAGTATTTTAAATGAGAACTGGCAGAAGGACATACCTATTATTAATATGCATCCTAAGAAACTGCCACAATATGAACTTCCGATTCACGTTCACGTGAAGTCAGGTTCATATATAGTTTACGTGGCTATTGGGCTAATCCTTGTCATCATCATTGCATTAGTCATTGTTTATTAGAAAATCAAGACATTTAGCCTGTCAGGAATTATGACGAGCATAGTTGCACTTTTAGCCACGCAGCCGACAGAGGCTTTGGAATGAATGCCCATTGAAAATGCTTATGTAACATTCCGATTCAAACGACTGAATTGGTTTTATTAGGGGTGATAGCGACCAACGGATACCTAATGTATCGCATTGTCTCCAAGTCAGCACTGTTAGATATTTTAGCTAATGATTTCACCAAGGGACGAATAAAAATAACCACGATTAACGTTGACAAACCAAAGGACAAGGCGATGACTTTATGACAGTCTTTTCGCCAAACAAGCAAAAAAGTGACCAAGAGAAAGAAAGAAATTGCTGCTGCCATAGAATTAAAAAATGTGTTAGCTAAGGTTGGACGCCATCAGATTTCCAATAAAAAATCTTTAAACTAGCAATAACATATAGATAGTTTTAACTCGTCATTTCGTTTGCCTTAATGATATATATTTTTATTCACTTTTCATTTACTAAAGCTAGCAGTAGTTTAATTCAGTAAGTTTTAAGTACGTTTGAGTTAAGACAGTCGAAGGACTAGACATAAATTTTAGTTATCAGACACATACATACATATCAACACTTTTAATAACACATGGGACCAATACCCCATCACCGGATGAAACAGGTGTCGGAACAGGGGCTCCAACGATACCCTGACCATGTCAGAAAAGACATAGTTTGCCTGTTCCGTGATAGGATATGAAACCTTTTCATACCTGTTTAACAAACGTTTTGGCTGGCAACTATACCCCGAACGGTTTGGATATCACAATGTAGAGGACATGTTAAGATCTTTCAAGGAACTCGAGTTCCAGTTATTAGTTCGATACATATCCCAGGAAGGGTACAATTTTCCGGAAATTCAACCCCAATATCTGAGTTTACTTCCACGCAATCAGCCAAACCATTGGGCTGCTGACTTGCTGTCTTAAAAATTAAGACTAAAATACAATTCAGTGAAGGTGACACGTGTAAAAAAATACTTCCTCAATTAGCGCCGAAAAGAGTTCATCCCATATTAAGGCAACGACAAGTGAGTTTTTTGTCATCAATCAATCCTTTGAAATCAACGAGATCCGACTAATAAACAATAAAAAACTCTCGCCTCAAAACTTATCCTTCAGATACATTGCGAGTTATTAAAACAAGACAAAACTGAAAATGATTCTCTCCAGAGCAATCCGATTCTTTCGTGAATCGAGTTTATTTATCATTTTATGTAATGTGAGGTATAGGTGGCTCATATGTAATCTTGGTTGTTCAATCTGTATCATATAGAAAGGTGAAAAAGTGAAAGCAGTTCGTGATATAGTAGGTACATGGATTTTGGTTCGTCTGAAAAAATTTAAAGTTCTGTGATGATGGTACAGTTAGTTTTCAACTACATGTAAATATTTACTATATGCATTTAACAAAATAAGAAAATATCGCAAAAACACAAAAATAAATTTTTGACAGTTTTCGTGCTAATTTTAGTAGGTATAACAAAGAACTCTTTGTGTTTTTACGACGACATGGAGGAAAAATACGTTATAATAATTTTTAGTATCAAGATAACTATTCTATTAACTGTAAAAAGTATTGGATGTTGTTTCTGTATAACGGTGGTAATGTAATAAAATATGAAACGACTTTGTCCAACTTATCTAATCATGATCATAGATTTAATGATAATCTTTTAAAAACTTTTTGCATAAACATTGAAGCAAAAATAAACACAAATATTTGTAAATACTTGCATGTTTTTATCGAAGCATAGATTTCAGGTTAATTTAAAATGTTTATTGTTAAAGAATAAGAAAAAGTATTATACTTGAGATACTTAAGAAAATGTAATATCTTCAAGTTTCAAGAAAATAATAATTACGCGTCACCCAAACCCCTAAATTGTTAATCTCAGGGAATCAAAACAATTGTGGGATATGGGTGGCGCGTATATAATTTTCGAACGTGAATGTAATTGACAAAACCAAAACCACGAGATTACTTGCGCACAGCCTATTGTGAGTCGACAACAACGTTACGAGGTACATAAAGCCTAATGCTCTACAAATCTCATTGAAATGACGTCAGAGACACAAATCACAGTAAAAATTTATTAGAAACTTGGAAGACTTTGAGCATTAGCGAGGTACTCAGCGTTTTTCCTTGTGTCTGTTACTATATGGCGCGATGGTGGCAGAAACACTTGCTTAAAATATAAAAAGCCGTTTCCCACAGTCGGTACAAACTAACCCTGCTACCAGTCATGCTAAAAAAACATTTCTGTTATTAAATTCATACAAGTGGAACTGGAGTTTGCTGTTAAACCAGGTATTTTAGGATATTTTTCAAATGGTCTAAATAAAGCTGACAATATATTTGGATTCAGACTAAACATTCACTCCATCTACCACGAAAAATTCCTGCATTCTTTCAACATTAATGAAAACTGTAACATTTGCAATAGTAGTGATAATGAGAATTTTCTAAATCACTTTATTATAAAATGCACTCCGTTTGAAAGCTTTAGTTATCTAAGAACTCCCGAGAAAAGGGGGTGGAGCGACCAAATCAATTTCGACAGTAAGATTTCCCTAGTGAAGCTGTACAATAACATAGTTACAAGTTTAAGAGAAAGAAAGCAAATTCTAGAAGAATAATAAGAAAATTCATATTTAAAATCGCTTTTGGAATTATGGAGAAATCAGTAAGTTAAGACCACAAATATGAAAAACATACATAGAATTCGTGTTGATTTTATTCATTTTTTCTCGTATAAACATTGTATTAACATAAAAACATATCTTTTTAGCTTGTGTTTTGGCTTATCGTTATTGCGGTACCAACACTAGCTGGAGCATTTGGCCGGGCGGTGGTCGCAAAGAAAGTTGCTCTCTTTTTGCTTGGCTCTACTGTGCTGGCAGGGGTAGATGTGGCAATGGAAAACTCCTTGGCAAACAAGGAGAGGCAAGTGGTGGTGTACAACAGCAAAAATGAAAATGATTTCCAAAACTAGACTCTTACCTAAATTATGTGAAATTTATATTACACATCAAATATATATAGTTGCGTATTATGAGAATTTTTTTTGTATGTTGTTGCCCTATGGGTTTTTTACCTAAAAGGGTTATGAAGAAAATAAAACATTATTATTATATTATTATTATAATATATTTAGATTCCGTCAATAATGACAAAGATGACAGAAGTAGAAGGAAGGAGCAAGTGTATGTGTACTTTCATCCCCACTTTTGAAACGAAAAGTCTTACGCGTTTTGGTTTTCAATTGTGAATTACTTAAATTGCTAACGTGCTTTTTTAAACGATACTGATAATTATATGTCTGGGTAAGCTTAATTTGGGAAGCAATGTTTCATGTTATTGTAGACAACACAATTAATTTTTTAAATAAAAATTAGCATGCACCGCTACAACAAATGTAATAGGACGTCATGCTTCTTCAATATTCTACAACAAGCGACGAGTTTTTCACTGTCAATCACTGTGGGATCAATGTCATGACTTGAAGATGGCGAGATTCAAAAGGACGGGTTCATCAAATAGACGACATTTTTTTCGAAAATGAAAAAGGCTTATTCCGGCTTTACCGCCCTAGCAGATTCATTGTTTCTGATTGCGGTCTTGGTATACTGAACCAGCAGGCGGCCAATTTATTATCATGCATCCCAATTTCTCCAAGGGAAGGCAACACTGTGCTGTCTTATCCAGTAATCCCATTTCATTGGTTTCTGATGCTGAATTGAACCTTAAGATGACGGATCGGTTAAGCTTTTGAATCTAAACACGTTAAAGACATGAAAATTGTTGACAAGAAGCTGAAATTGTAAATAGTTCAGATGACATGCAAAGTATCAGAGAAGAAATAGAAAAAAGCTAAACGGGTGAGAGCAAAATTCTATAGATTGATTCAAATTGTTAAAGAGAAAGGTTCGATATTCTATGACAAGACGAAAAAATAAAATACTGTAAAATTTAACAAGAATTAGAGTCCATCACTAACTACAAAAATATGCCAGATTTAAAGGTACTGTAGAACAAAACAAGTTATAAAAAGACATTTGTATAAAACAAACTTTAAAGAGAGGAAGTCATGAGTAATATGAAGCTACAAGATATTAGACAAGGCTTAGATGAAAAAGCTAACAAGCTTAAACCGGAATACCAGTTTAGTAGACAGATTGATTACCGTAAATTTAAAATGGGAACCTGAATACAGTACATGTAAAGGCCAATTCAGGTTCTTAAGTAAATACAGACTAATGAACGATCCTGAATTAAAAACCTGACTTGAATGCGACAATAGAGGATGTAAAACACGATAGTGTTTCTTATGCAAAACATTTCGACCACAAATAAACCCATGTCTACAATGTCAGCTTACAATTAGTATGAACTCCATCTCATTTCATGTAAGCGAAACTTACCACTTGTACCAATTTTACTAGATTTCATATCTACCGATACTGAATCCTCACATGTGATGTATCTGTTGTAATTCGTTTAGATAAAGAGTCAGCATGAATTTTGCCACAATTCACTACAACCTTTACCTGCCACAACTAGATACAATTTGATACTACTACAGGAAATTTATCAGCAGATTAGCGTATATTCGCAACACTAGCGCAATTGTAAGTCCCAGTTTCTTCCGTAGACGAGATATCAGTTCCAACTGCTGCGGCAACGCTTCAATTGGTTATGAATGCACAAAACAAAACAAAAAGTCATAAAACGAAGGTTTTTCTGAAATCATGTTGACCTTTTTGTGTCAAACATGTGCGTATGGTTGTCTTGACTCGAGAACCAAGGTTAATTTCAATCATTTTAACAGGTGGTCAATCCATTATGTGTATCAATATCACCTATCCCAATTTCTGCAATTGAAGATATCACTGTTCTACCTTGTCCAGTAGTCCCCCTTCGCCCCCTTCATTGCTTTGTGCTGCAAAATCTGCTGAAGATAACAAAACCAAAGACGTCTTTTTTACTGACGAAGATGAAGATTCTGGCCTAGTATTTGCAAATGGAGTCGTTAACCAAGGCCGATGTCAACTTTCCAAACAGGTGACCAATCCAATATGCAAATTGCTATCGTCTAACCCAATTTCTCCAATGAAAGAGATTACTGTTATACCTGTTCCGGTGAATCCGCTCCATTGGTTTGCGTTAATGACATTCATAAAAGATGCCTTATCTACCAAAGGTACCAAAAATATTCTGGGTTGTTGCTTAAAAAGTACTGAAAAAACCAACGTATAGAAAAGAAAGTTGTTGAAAACAAACTTCAAAGAGAAAAAGTCCCATATACCACAAAACTACTAGGCTTAGAGGAAACAGATAACAGGCTCAAACCGGAATATAACAGGTTACACCGGATTAGTAGACAGATTGTTTACCGCAAATTAAAACGGAAACGAAAATACAATATAATTAGAGGTGAATTTGAGTTCTTAAATAAAAACAGACTAATGCCCGATCCTGAATTAAAAACCTGACTTGAATGCAACAATAGAGGATATAAAACACAAAAGTATTTCTTATACAAAGCATTGCGACCACAAGAAATCCCTTGTCTACAATGTCAGCTTACAATTCGTATGAACTATATGTCAATTCATGTGCGCAAAAGTTACTACTTGTACGAATTTTACTAGATTTCATATATACCTATATGGAATCCTCACATGTGATGTATCTGTTATGATTCATGATGATTAATGCTGTTTCTATCCGGGCATAAAAAAACAAATATGCGTCACTTGCGGCAAGTCAAAATAATAAGAAACCTGAACTAGGACAAAATTGTGTCATTGCTTTAGTTTGCGACATCAAATTAGCAATATTAGCAAGTATTATGAATCAGATAAAGAGGGTAATAATAAGTATTTTTCCTTGTTTGCTTGTATAAAAACCGGAGAAGTAGCGTACTAAAAGATAGAGTGAAAGAGATTACTATTCTACCTGTTCCAGTGAATCCGCGCTATTGGTTTGCGTTAATGCTATTCTTAAAAGATGATTTATCTAATAAAGCTACAAACAAGCATTACTTAAACAAGAGTGTCAGGACGGGGCTCTCAAAAACAAGCGTTGCATTTGTTAGCGGTCCGGGTTCGAAGAAAAGTAACTAATACCGATTGCATAAGAAAATCGTACGAGACTATCGCTGATTTTGCGATAGTCTCGACATAGGAAGCATTTTGAGAAGTCGAAAAGGTAGGGATTAGATCTAGGTAAACACCAAACCAGGCAGCCCTTAATGACTTGAAGAAGTCTAGTTTCTTTATTAGTTTCTAGTTTTTATTAACTTAAAATTTTAAAATCTGAAATTGTTAACGTAAGAAATTTTAAAATATGACATTGTTAACTTAAGCAAAGCCGATATATTTACTACATTATTATATTATATGTATTGTACCATTACTTCACAATTATCCATGTTAATTTATATAAGCTAAATAGCAAGAACCGTATGTAACCATAATCAAGTGTAATAATTTGCTCTATGGGTCTGAACGACCCAAAAAGGGCAGTTCGATAAATATTCTATATATAAGAAAATTGTACAAGACAATCGCTGATTTACATTTACAGGAAGCTTTTTGAGAAGTCGTAAAGGAAGGGATCAGATCCAAGAAAACACCAAAGCAGGTAGCCCTTAATGGCATGAAGAAGTCTAGTTTCTTTAACACGCGCACACCCCATGAGTATCGTGGAAAGTATAATGCATGTGAGGATCACTTTTACCCCAACAATTGCTGTACAGCTGTGTCTAGTTTTTGAGGGACCTGCAGTTTTCAGGCTTGGAGAGCACCATAAACGATGGAGGAAGCGCATCATTGAAGTGAAAATCTATGAGTGTTTAGCGAAAAAGAAAAAACGCCGTTGTAACGTTCGACGATGGACCGTATGGTGAATGCAACAAAGAAATTGAACTGCCTGCGAGGCACATTGCTATCGATGCTTAATGCTGCCATGTTAATTGTTTAAAAACATCATGAATGAAGAATAAAATTGATCAAATAACGTGCCGCAAGCGGTTACAGGACTCTCTACCTGATTCGCTTGCAGTTATACTAGATGAGCTGCGCACACCAGGGTTTCGACTTACAGTGCTTATCACTACACGCCTCCATTACACCAATCGTAATCATTTCTCATGATAATTTGGACCATATTTATAGCACCCTGATTAACAATGGGACGTAGCATGGGCTTATTTAAATCCAATTCTAAGTCAGATATTAAGTCTAATATGAAATTTGCCTACGTCAGATACTAATTACTAATTACTATGTGAAATTTGTTTAATGATAAGTCTATTATGAAATTGGCGAATGCCAATGATAAGTGCTATGTGAAATTTGCCAATGCTAAGTCCGATATTAAGTCCTATGTAAATTTTTCCTTTGCTAACACGAGTACTGAGTCCGATGCATAGGACACAAATATACCATGGAACTTAGCATTAGACAAATTCAACATATGTAGGACTTTTAGCACATCGTTTTCTAACAATGCTAAGTCCATGATTTATGCCCACCTGCTAAGTCCCATGTTAACTCGGCTTTATTACCATGGAGCTTAGCATAAGATTATCGAAAATGCTGTCGGACAAATATTTTTGGAAAAGATTATGTATTATATAGTTTATTAAAATTGGATTAATATTATCCAATGTACGTGTGGATAAGCGTAAGATGTGTTACTACATATATCTTCATCGGGATTGGAGAAATCTAATTTTTAAATGCCGATTTTAACACAAATGGTAGACTCCGACAAATAAATAAAGAGCAAGAAGCACAAGATGCTCAGAAAGATGCTGAATTTGCTGAAATATAAGAACTCGAAAAAGCCCCAGAACAATTATCAGCATAATACTGTTCCAATGTGGAGGACAAAGACCAAAATTGAGTATATCTACATAATTGCAAGTAAGTCCTTCTGCCTCAACCCAACAGATGAACTCTTATTGCCTGTATAACCTCTAGATTAGTTTAGCCTCATCATGAGGCTTTGTCATACTCTTTTGTATCTATGTTTCTCTGACTTCTGAGTTCATCCAGCTCTCAGTAAAGAAACTACTTAATTGGCACTAGGCAAATTACTCATATCTCGGTCCTCATGGTACATAAGCATAAACTACATGCATATATTACAGGCACCTTAATCGATATGTATTTAAATTTCAATTTTAAAAACTAAATTTACTAATCTAAATTTAAATCTAAATCTAAATCTACTATAGGAATCTATATAGAACACATTCTATTCAGTGTTACATCTTCATCGGAATCGGAGAAACCTGACCTCGGAAGGCCAATCCTAACAAAAACGGTAGATTTGGGGGAAAAAAAACACGAGAAAATTCTGGACAAATCATTTATCCTAATTTTTTAAACAAATTTTACTGATTCTCATAAGATTGGATGTAGATAACTTCATGAATACCAACGGGCGGCCGATCCCTATTTGACTGTGTTAAAAAAAATTCAAACCAGATCACGTGAGCGTGTACTGGCTGACGTCACCATGTTAATCAAATGGAGATATGACGTCACCCAGTACACGCTCAGCGCGGGAACAAAAATGAAAAATCGGCCGTACCTATTGTATTCTATATACCTTGCATGAATACAGTATTATTAGATTAGCCACTATGTTTTTCATTCCATGAATTATGTCCACAAATCCTTAGGCATGCTAATATGAATGAAATATCACTATTTCTTGAGTTAATAGAATGAACTCTGTTTAAACCAAAATATTATGTTTTTGACTTTAGTTACTCGACATGGATGCTTGAAAGCCAGACAATCCTGCTTTTGATCTGCCGAAAGCCAATTCTGACAATGTCGATCTATGTGTGGATACGAGTCGATTTGTCGAAATCGGAGAAATGTGACCTTTAAATGCCAATTCTATCAATAATCGGACGAAGAAAAAAGACGCAATTTTTTTTAAATATTCAAAACTTCGAATCAATTGTCAGCGGCCTACGGTTTTAATGTGTGAGACAAGTGCCAAAATTTGTCAAAAATGGCAATTTAGAGGGGATTTTATTTATATATCGTTAATATCGTACACGGAAGTACATTTTGGGAGTGGGACAAGAAATTTCTGGAGGAGACGTAGCCTAACCCCCCCCCCCCCCCCCAGAAATTGCAGGCTAACGGTAATACTGAAAGTTTTTGCAAGCTAAAACTATGAAAATTTATGAAAACTGTTAATGATAGCAAATTTCATCTAACACGAGGGATGTAGTTCCCCAAAATATTCAGTTCATGAGAAGAGTGGAATTGTTTTTAATTTTTTAAGTCGTACAATAATCCATTTTGCCGTTTTTGTGTTCTGTTGGGATTCATCTACTACCACTTTATTGCTAAGAGGCAGGAAGAGGATCTACCGAACGCCATTCGAAAGCCTCCAGCCAGTCTTATATGCCGAATATAAGAAACGTGAGGCTGCTTGTGCGGAAAAAGAGAACTAGGTTAGGTTAGGTCATTTCATCCGTGACTTTAACCAATTGCCAATGTGTTGGATGCACATACTAACTTAATCTCAAAGAAATATGAAAGAAAAACGGTATGGATTATGAAATATCACATGTTGATGTTAAGCAAGGTGTTGATTGGAGATTTTGTCTCATTTTGCATTCAATGAAATGAAGATAACACCCCGTAATAAAATAAACTATCAATAATTTTAAAATCCATGTATGATTAGATGGAAAGTAATCAGTTTACCGATTGGCAATTTATTTCACTCATGACAACAAATATAGAATGTACAAAGGAATTTCAATCGACCTGCATGTTTGTACACCTAGCCCACACAGTGGAAATGGAAAACCTAATAAAATAATCAAATTGAAATCCATTTGAGGTTGCCCCCCCCCCCCAACTCACATTTTTTTTGCAGCGGCGAAGGTTTCTAGTTGTACTCAGGTCATATAGTCGGTTAAATGGAAAATCAGTCAAGGTCACATGACATTTTCGTGCCAAATTATAATTTTGAACAGTTAAAATATGACGTATAGATACACGTTGCTTTCTCATGCAATCTTATACCTTCCCTTTTTCATTTTGTTATTTGTAAATAATTCTCACTGCCGAAGAAAACTTAAAACATTCAATCACTATAAAAATGCAGTGAAAATAGAATTGATCGCGTAGGGTGCAGAACGAAATAAGAATTGCGAAATTTCATTCAGGTGCGTTAACTCGGGATCTGGGTATTTTTAAGTGAAATTTTGCAACACCCTACGAAAATGCTACATTTTGTGCAAAAAGTGCGAGCTGAGCAGTCTTGCTCAGTTGTCAAGTTTTCTAAACTTTCAATCTGTCTGATCTTTCAGTAATGTCATTCATATTATTTTAGTGCACAAATAGTACTTAACATTTCTCAGACACTTTATATGAATAAAGATTAATAAGTAAGGACGTCAGATAAATTAGTTCGCACATTTCTTCAATTCTTCAATTCATCAGTTCATCAATTATTAGTCATGTTATCACATAACACTTAAGGATCCTTATAGTAACCAGTTGAAATTTCATAATTTATCAAATATGTTTAGTCAATCAAGTGTACCTTTAGAATGGTATATACCACCTTGTTATTTTGGTTGGCATAATATGCATTTATATAAGTTATAGAGAGATGCTTCATTCGTCAAAACTCATGTTTGGATTTTATTACTAGAAGAAAGTATGCAATTCAGATAGAAGTGTAGATGTCGCAAGAACATGCAGGTAACTACTAAAAGATACTAAAAGTTGAAGATTTACATATACATAGAATAATGCGAGAAGGAAGTTATTATCGAGCTTTCGTCCAAAGTTTAGCACACGTTGTACAAAAATAACTGCGAAGATAAATTACAGCAGAAAAATAATAGCGAATCACATTTACACTAATGAGACATACATAGTATTTAATAGTACATTGCTATTTTCATAAAATGGACATTTAGAAATTGATAATTGGTCCAGTAACTACGTAACTAAAACCTAGAAATAATTTACTTTGAAAATAAGAATCAAAAGCAAATTGACAATGATTGCGTTAAAAGAAATATGTAAAGATCCAAATATCTCGTTGACCTCCAGAAATAATATTACAAGGTTTTCAAAGGAATAACATAATACAATGAAAATATATAGCATAGAAACGGAAAAGAATACTGTATCCTGACATATACTTTCTCTCTCGTGCTGTATCGTTCTCTAGATCGAAATATGAGAGAGAAACCCCTTCCCCTCATTTTCAGTCTTTTACGATAATTTACGAGAATATAGCGGCTAAACGTACGTAAATGTGTATGATAGTTTAGAATTATTAAAATTATACTTTTTTTAGTTGTATTACTTGCTAGGCGTCATAGTATATAATTACTTATACGAAATATATCTTCGTTAAAATGATATATATATATATATAACTTATTAAAACAGCTTTCTTCAAAAGGAAGTTCAATCCTTTATATCACCTTGTTTGCTTCCTCTTAAACCATCGCATCAGCTACGTTTTGATCAGGGTTCCAAATATTCACAGTCGATTAGCTTAATCCTAATTGATTCTGAAGACGAGTAAGTACTTCATCAAATTACAAATATTCTAAACGACACCAACGCCAGTCTCACTCCCCAGAACAGTAGTGCAGGTATGTGTGTATAATAAGTACATTGATAAGTACATGTATTTACAGAAAAGTCTTTTTCAAACTAAAGTACGAGTCTAAACGGCAAAGTCCGTATTCCTGTAAAGAAAATAGATGTGATGTTAGCGGATGCAATGTATGTAGGTACGTCAATCACATAATACTTTGGAATGAGTAGGTTTTGCATTATGTATAATATGTACCCAATAGCCAAATGGAATCTTTGAAACTTGTGCGTTTACGATGGCCCAGAGGCTCCAGAAAAAATGGGATGCAAGGGTGAACGCTTCAACTTCTCGCATAATATGATCTTCATCAAATAGCGGGGAAGTTTGGAGGAATTCGTCATCAGCTTCCATAAAGTTCAATCGGTATTCTTCCCGAAGAACCTTAACGTAGCGTCGGATGTACAGCAACTATTCAAAGCAAGCAAAAGAGTATAGTATACATGGAAAATATTAGTTTCGCGAATTTTGCAGATTTGGCAGAGAGCAGGAGAAAGTTAGCATTTTTTACCTTTTCTTCTGTGTTTGGTAGATCGGCTGGCGTGAATGCAAAGTTAGGATAGGACTCCACATTGTAGTTGTAACTCCATTCACAGAAGTGATTGGCCAAATCAAAGCCACGATAGTTGTACGAACAGTACTCAAAATCAATCAAGGCCAGTTTTTCATCTGGTACCTCGTACTCAGGTCGGATAAGGATATTTCCTTCTTGCAAATCATTGTGGGCGAATACCACTGGACTCTTCACTTTTGGTAAGAAATTCCTGTTAAATTAATCCAAAAGGTAAATTGAATTGGGTGCGATGTTAAGCGTTAAGAGAAAGAAATGCATACATGAAGGATGATAATGAATTTAAGCTGATCTACCTTAACCATTCCAGCTCTCCCTCCAAATTGTAGTCAATCAAAGTCTGAAGGATTTCAGGCTTGCATTCGTTCATCGATGGAGATCTGGTGAAGCATTCTCGGACATTGGACATCCACCTTATGAAATCATAATTTGTTAGATCTTGGCATCATAAGCAATAACAAACATTATTTGAAAACAATTAGCTTCCATCCTAATTACCTTTCCATGGTCCCCCACAACCACGAGGGCTCCTTACTAATGGGAATATTTAAGCCATGAATCTGGGCCGTCTTTTGAGCAATAAGTAAGCTGAGTTCAGTATCACGAAGTTCCACAGTTTGGAGTGGACGTGCCTGGGAAACATAGTAAAAATGTAATTCATTAATGAAATGAATCATTTTACGAGCAAGAGCAAACCTTACTATCTCCATGACATATAAACTTTATTAACTTCTTATTAGTAGTACCGGAATGAATTCCTCAACTCGGCCTCCTGGAAAAACTCCATACAGTCGAGGTCCAAGTTTACGCTCTGAGAGCAAAGTGAAAATCACTGACTCTGTGATCAATGATTCTAAAGCTCCTTCACCGTGAACCTGAAATAACAAATAAAAACAATGGGGTGAATTGATCCGTTTATAAAAGTATTTTGATCATGCCATTCATTATATTCGTTCTTATGAAATCGTGTATCTTTGACATATTACCTAAATTAGGTATCGTCATCTGAATAAAAGAAAGTATTTAGGAATATTGCAGCAAGATAATTAAATAATGCTAACCTGTCCGTAAAACCGTAATAAAACCTGGTTTGGTTCATTGTGCTGAGGAGTCAAGGTCTCCGGTAGCGAGCAATGATAGAGCCAATTACTCAAGCCCCCGCTGAAAAAGAAAACATTAGAAATATTTTAGCATTTCTTCCTTCATCCCTTTTTCCTAGCCAATTTAGGATTAGAAAGTATTACTATTTCATTTTTTCTGTCGTCATTTCATGTTTCGCGTGTATCGTCATCCCTATCATCAATTACGCCGAAAATCATGCAAAGTCAAATCTGAATGTCAACATGTTTGATCGGCTTGTTTAATGCAGCTGCACATATAGAAAAACGTTTTGAGGTGGCTATCAATCTGAAAATGGAAAGTTGATTTTTATAGATCGGGCATCAGTCTATATATTTTGCTAGCAACTTTGCAATCAATGATGGTGCTTTATGCACGTCATCAACCCCATTGGCACCTTTGCGTGATGTATTATAAGTGGAAACCCTATGCATATACAATGACCTGATATATATTTATTATTCCAGTTTGTTCTGCTTCGCATTGGCCATGTACCTTTACCACATTTTGAACAACACAAGTCGTTTATTTATTCAGTTCTAGTCCTTCCACTATCGCAATGTCATTCACAATCCATTGTCTGGATTCATTCGGAAAAAGAAAACTGAAGGAGAATAATAAGGAAATTCTTTCTCGAGAATTAAATTCTTTGATGGACGACATAAATCGGTTGGATGGAACGGAACAAAGCTCCCACATGCCATATATCCATCTGGGGTTTAAATATATGATTTCTCCGATAACCTTTCTCATGCCATATAACTTTCAATTTTCTTCCCCTTCCTTTATCCATTTGACACCAGACATCAGACGTTGGGTAACAACAAGATAGCCGCCATTCATCATATATGAATGCATTCTTTGCATGACATTGAATTGCAATTTGCGTCTTTTCCCCTTTCCCATTTAATAATGTTGATGATGAGATCGCATTGCTTTAGCGTGAAAAGAAAAAAAAACTCAGGAAAATATCGATCCGACCAGCAACTATCAGGGGAGGATGTTGATGATGCAAAGGCTTTTCTGTTCAGAGAAAGTACCTCATTGTTAGTGTCATGGTAGGGCAAGTTATGCTACAAGGGCAAAGGAGTCATAACAGCATCAATTGCTGCCACTGCTCCCTTTACAGGCTCATCTCCTTTGCAAAACTACCTAGCCTTCTACCGGGATTACTATAAAAATGAGAGATGCATATAAGGTAAATATCTTGATACATTCGGTTCAGCAGACGGACCGACCCATTTCAAGGTGAATTCACTGCCGCATGAATGCCTACTTTTCTTTGTAGCCCAATCCAATCTCCTTTTATGACAACTTTATCCCCTTTGGTAATTTTCCGTGCTGATACTTCTGATGAAAGATTAATGTAAATGGCCAATTATTTTGAAAATTATTCAACAGCAAAAATGCAATATGGTATTATGCTGTATACCCTTAAATTATTTTGTTAAATTCGGAAGTAAATGTCATTTTCCTTGATTTACAATCCTTTGCTGTAAATCCATTGGATGGAGAAAACTGGCATTTAAGGTTTTGAAAAAAGTACAAGAGGGGAAAGGTTATAAACTATATCGGTACAAACTAGTACTATCTAGTTTGAATTTAACAAGAAGGACTCCGCATAACTTCATTTGATATGATATGAGGGCGCTAGAATACAAAAGGATGATTCTCTTAATGTGAGTGGGCTTGATATACTTATTCACTTAATCAGATTTTCTTTATGCTTTCGTAGAATTCTAATTATAATCACGTGAAGTTATCCGAGCCTCAAGTTACGAAACAACTTTTATCTTCCCACATACAGAGTGACTGTAAAGCCTCATTAGCTGGAGAATCTCAGGTTAAAAATATTCCCAACTGCGCAGTTAGCTCGACCTATTAAATTGTGTCCTTCAAAACCAAATGTGTGTTTAAATCGTAGAAAATGATATCGATTTAATAAACGCTTGCAAAATCAGATAATCATGGCAATAGATGTTTGTAAAACATAATTACACGGGCATCTTCTTTTTTAATGATACTCAGCAACGAAATATCCCCATTGTCCGGAATAATGGCGAGAAAAATCGTCTTTTGACCTGCTTTTACCTTCTTCAATATTTAAATTAATACGGTAAATACCTAAATTCGCCAATCATGTGCTGTCACAAAACAAAATTATGTTCCAGTTGCAGGCGGACGATAAACAAAAAAATAAATTTCCGACGTGCATGTTCATGAGTTGAATTGAAGAGAAAAGATATATTAAAGGTAAATTTAATCAATTCCACGATTGCATGATGACGTTGGAACATAAACTAATAACTTCAGGAATACTGTCCGATTCCTTTGACATGGGAATGCTGAAAGTCATAATGTCTGTTTTATGGGCTCGATTCTGGGTATCTACTCCAACCAGTATCTAAAGACATTTTTTTTGCAAAAACATATTTAATCCAACGAACAAATAACCAGAAGGAAAATAACGATAGATTGTTATTAGTACGATAATACTACAAATGGCATGTAATGACATCCATTATGTCTCTCATTGTCTTCCCGATGTTTTCCTGGAATGACCATTCATTCTGTACTAATTTATTTTTTTACAACTTATTCAAATTCGGTTTTTTCATTGTCAAACATGTCATATTAATTTCTTTATGATTAGCCACATAGCTTTTCTGATTTTGTGTTTTTTTTGCGATGAATGATGATCGACAATCCAAAACCAAATCAACGACGAATATCATGCCATTAAAGTTTGCTTCTCAAACCCTTTTATTCCCCGTTTGGAAATGGGATTTCGTTAAAAATGCTCGATGGATTGGGGTTAGGCCAATATTAGGGAGAGTATGATTACAGCGAGCATGCATATGAAAAAATGCATTTTCCATTAGCAAATATTTATTATTTTGTTTTGCGCTGACTGAGCTGATTTGCCATACACGCAATCCTTTTGATTAACCTTTGCGGCTACCACTTTCGTCTAGAATTACGGAATTTATTGATTTCTGCATTAGGAATTTAATGAAAGTCCAGACCACGATTGACTGACTGGTAGCTACCTACTAGAAGCTCGCATGTGAAACCTATAATTATGAAGAATTATTTATATGCAAATCTAAAATATTGATTACGTGCATAAAAATGCAATCAACTAATTTCCTACTGCAATTTTCCCTCTGTTGGCATGTCTATTTCTGATCACCACTCATCGTCATCATCATCTTCATGACGCGGAGCTCCACATGTCTCTGATTGATGACTAAATAGAGGTCCAGGTCTGCCATGCGTCTACATTATTGGCATTACGTCAGAAAAAAAGATATGATATTTTATTTTCGCATTTGTTATCCTCAATATTTTCATACCAAAATGATTAAAAAGTGGTATCACAAGATGAAGATTACCGGCCGAAAACAAAGACGATGCATTCATAAATGTAGTAAAAATAACTTCACCTGTGCAGTTTTCCACTTCAAAAAAATAAGTAAAAGTTGCTCTTATATATTTAAACTTGTAACGTTGCCAACTGTCTCAAAATATTTGTGCGAATCCAAATATATACATAACAAGATATGTATATATTTACAGTTCTAGGTATATTCATTCACATCAGCCTGGTATAACGCTGCAACCCTAAATTTGCAAGTTATTCCGTGACTCTGTA
Organism: Lepidocyrtus paradoxus; assembly: GCA_034696885.1. Taxonomy (NCBI): domain Eukaryota; kingdom Metazoa; phylum Arthropoda; class Collembola; order Entomobryomorpha; family Entomobryidae; genus Lepidocyrtus; species Lepidocyrtus paradoxus. The sequence goes on from JAQGAH010000032.1 coordinate 58,178, forward strand.
ACCGGGAACTTTGCAATTAGTGAAACGCAACTGTTTATACAAACCTTGCAAGCTTATATGTCTATTGTATGACTTTGAGAACATTTATTTAAGCATGAATGCCTAATCTACTCCGTGACCCTACAGCTTACTTAGACGTTCAATATCTTACTAGAAATGCAATGTCAAAAGCTTGGCTTCGTACTTGAAAGGTAAGGTACAGCTAGCCCACATTTCATGTCCTTTACATCGCACTCCCTAGGTCATTTATTTGGAAAACTGATTTATACTTATACTTAAGTGTAAGCTCAGCAGAATTATAATTTATTTTTGCAAATATATGTAGTATTGTGTATATGTACGACATACACCATATGTACTTATGTGTATATACCGGGAGTCTTCAAGCTCTTGAAAGCCACTTGAATGAAAAGTGAAAATTTCTGATAAGAAAAATAGTTTTATTGTAGTTATGATACGGCATAAACCACATTGCTAATGTGCACATCATCATCAGCAGTTTGCCGGAGCATAATCAGATCAAAATTAATATTGACAAATCAAGCTCAAACTGTCTTTCAGTTTGTAACCCAAATTTCAAATGATTGAGATCATGATGAAATAAATATGATCTGTCAGGTGCGTTAAGAGGGGATCTGGACGGAGTATTGTTTCGGGAATTTCTTCCAACAAATGGAAAAATACTACGCATCAAAAATCAGTTTACAGACAGGTACATACTTAACTTTGATCTCTGTTATTTCCTGCAGTTATGCATGCGCTAGCCGGCGGACACAAATATTATTCATTCCATCTAACATGAGCTGAGGAACAAACAATATTGTTGAGTAAATGAACCACTATTTTTAATGGTTACTTTTTAACGCGAAAAATGATGCCATTGTTCATTGTGCCCGTGCAAATTATAGCAATGATAATTTAACTGAATAACAGGTTGATGACTAGCATGATTTCAATGGAAAAAAAGTAATTAGCGAAATATTTTATGATTTTTTCAATGTGGAATTTGCAAATCAAAGGAGCCAGCCCATTTACAAATTTATCACCTATACATAATATATTTATATAGTGCCTGATATAATTTCATTCTGCTCATATACTTATGATCTTGTTCCAATTCCATAATGTATATTTTAGAGCTAATGAATGAGTACGTGCAGTTTTCTGTTGCTATTTACAGCGCATTAATGACAAATTTATTTTCATTTAGTTATTACTTTTTCAAGACTGTTTGCTTAGACAATGGAATTTGCAAGGACATGAAGGAATGTGAAACGACAAAATGGCCACGCTTCCACCTCACCTAACTAAATGTTATTGCACTGACTTAATCATGAGGATGTAGCATGATAATTACATCAGGATGAAAATAACAAGGCGGGTGAGAAAGAATAACTGTTTATTCCAACAAATAGTATCATGATGGAATTGAATATTAGAGCTGAGGGGCTTACTAGATAAGGTCTTATCAGATCAGAAAATTTCCTAACTATAAGCTATAACTTGCAATATGCTGCTAAATTTGGGATATAGAGAGAGAAAATATGAGTAATATGGCAGTACATGTATTCCAGCCCAAACGATTAATACCCACCACGCAGAAGAATTGTTTGTGCATGAACTACACTTCCACCTTCGCTTGATTAAAAAAAGGACGCGGTAGAAGGTGACTGCACAAAATTTTCCATGTCGTCTCCTGTTTACTTAACTAAAGATAGCTAAATATTATTCCAAAAAACTTAAACAACTTACCTCACTCTCTTGATAACCAAATCTTTGGAGTCAATCTGCTTCCAAGCCCCGTGTAGATAGTCCTTACAGATCCCAAAGGCCTTCTCCCGAATATCCGAATTTAGTCCGGTGCAGTCCATGTTGGTGACCAAAAATTGAGTCCACTGGCGAGAAGGGTGACCTGTCCCAATATTAGTTCCAGATGCGAATAAAGTTCCGCTACTACAAATCTCGGATTGCTGATCATTTACAGCTTCTAATTCCGCCTCGAGCTTTGGATTTAGCTTGTCAACGTTGTTGTTGTTAACGGGAGTTTCACCGGGTTGTGGGAGGGGTGATGCTGTTGACGAAGATGATTGCTTTCGAACCGCCCCTGATCTAGCAACGATTCCTTGAATTCGGTGACTTTGATTATGTTGCTGATTATTACTGTGGTTGGTACGCTCATTCGCTACGCTGTAGATAGCTGGCTGGCTGGTGTGTTGGGTTATTAGCGTGGTACTTTGCTGGTGATAGTTTTGCTGCTCATTAGCACGAGTGCAGCTGCCGTTAGTTTTCTTTGAGGGAAGACTGTTTCCTCCGTTGCTACTGGCACGACTGATGCCTCGCAAGAGTTTCAACTTCTGTCGAGTTGATCTCATCCTCTGAGAGTTAAAAAAAAATATTAATAATAATCGTTAAGTCGACGAGACAAAGAGTTTCATGGTTCCCAATACAACTACTGGGATGCATCATATCCTATGATAATCAGTGTTCCTAACAGTGCTATCATGTCATTTCATATGTGGAAAGCATAATAGGGGCTGCCGTTGTAGCACATACACAACAGTCAGCACTTATTATTCTGCCCAAATACCTTCACAATCGTGCATCATGATGGAGATGATGATGATCATCATCATGCTGTTAAAGCTGCATGGTAAAGTTTGGACGCGAACCCATTCGGGTTCTGGTATGCGATTAGTAAATGCTTACACGGGTCTAAAAGCTAACTTTATAATGTTAATTTTTTTGGAAGGTGGTGTGATCGTGATCCTGTCTGGTAATTTGTTGTAGAGCTGATGGAACACGTATATAGACACGAGTCGTAAAGATATCTACTTGGAAATTGTAACATTCAGCATATCACACCACCGTCATTACGGCCATGCCGTTAAATGCTTTTCTGATAAACCAAACTTTTAACTTCCTCTCCTTCCCATTCAAGCAGCATCCAGCCTCCTTTCTCTTTCATTATTTAGGCATCCCTATTATTTCTACAACTACTCAAAGCCTATAGTAGTGGCATGGTTGAGATTGAGACTGTGATTGGGAGTTGGCTTAGCTCCGCTGACAGCGTAGCGTCATATATATGTCTTGTTACAGCTACTCAATTACATACGACATGGAAATTACTGATACGACGGTGTAACAACTAACCAACGTAGATTCCTACGTTTTCTCGTGACAAATGATTGTAAGTTGGTTAAGTGGTAATCTTGATAATAATAAAAATTCATATCGTTTATCGTCTTGGATGGACAACACTTAACCTTTACATTGCTGATAGATGATGCATGATCCTAATGAATTAATGATGATGACAGAATTGTAATATGACCATGAAGCATGGTATAATTGTATTCCTATATCTATAGTTAGTATTTGACTGAGAATGTATTAAATGCTTTTATGCTTACTATAGGAACTATGAAATAGAGGCATTGACGTGAGGTGTAAAAGAGGAGGACTCAATTGTTTTTATAAGCTGTATATTTATAGGTATTATATTAAAGTTTTTTTCTGTCGATAAATAGGTTTAATATGTCACTTTTTACGATATAGATTCATTAGATCATTCGCATAAGTTATGCTCCTAATAAGTATCTACCTAAGTATATATTTCTATGAATAGAATCAAAGGTGACCAATACCGAATTAAATGTGATTGGAATGATTGGATTCTTCTAGGTTGAATACTCACCTCATGCAATAATGAAACAGGAAATAGTAATTACTTATCAATTTGTCATATTACTTTTACACTGTGGCCGTGCAATACCATGCAGTAGATTTCTAATTAGATTAATTTGTGAACTTACCTCTGATAACCGAAGTGTTTTCGACTCCAGCCTTAAATGAAGGACGAACCTTATCTCACTTAAGATTTTATATATTGGGCTACTCGTAAGTAAGCTTAAAGTATGGCTTATGTGTAAATCGTCGACTTATAATTCAAGTAGCAGAAAGGTAGATATGGCGATAATGAACAAGAAGTAGAACTACCGGCAACTGGAACAAATTGCAAGATTGACTGCTTGTTTAGCTGAATGCTCTACAGAAGGGTAATTGAAGTATTATACTGTGCGAGAACGTGAGTAACAGCACCAACCACAACTTCACTTCACCCTCGCTGTTTGTCAACTGCTCCGGTTTGACTGCGCTCTTCAGAGAAAGTTTTCTTGAAAACGTTTAGTTACAGTAAAAAGTCATATCTCACATCATGAAGTAAAAAACTAATATTCAAGCTGCACAGCAAAAGCCATTTAATTGTTCCAGAAACTTGTTTTAAACAAACAGTTGCAGTCTTTTTGAGTTTTGGGAGTGGTGAGGACAGTCGAATACGTAATCATATAAATATACTTTCTTCTATTACTTTGTCAACGAAATTGGTTGGTCCTTTTCGCTTTTTGCCCGATCCTGTAATATGATATTAAAGAAAAGATTCCGTTTGTTTTCATATAAGTTTTACACATGTCAAACTCTTTCAGTGAGTCTTGTATAGGCTTATATGCGTCTATGCAAAAGTGAGTCATCAATCATCATTCCAGATAACCGAGCGAGCGCCAACGAATGGCAAACCGCCTCATAAAACCTCATGATACATATTCCTGTAGACAGTAATAAAATAATTACTAAGAAATGTGTAATTCATATCTTCAAGCAGTGTCTAATGTAAGTCTTGTTTGTGGCTTTCGTCCTGAAAAATTATCACGACGAATATTATGGCCTAATAAATATATTAGGTTACACCAGGAGAAGTGCTACATGTGTTGATCGAAATCCCTCAATGAATATATGTAGCAAATTATAATTTAATTTGATAAGGGATAACGATAACTTTCGATTAGGGATTATTATGAATCCGTATGTAAATAGATATTAATCGATTACAACAATTTGACACATTGCACTGATTCCAGATCAGTTTTTTACGTACTCATAAGTCAACTGCGCATAATTAATTGTTGCCTTTAAAAGATGACCCTAATCTAAAATAATATATAACTTATAAGCGATCAACAGGGATTTTCATTGACGAACAGCGCGTGATTCCAGTCATGCAAAAAACTTATTGAAATCGTAGAAATCTTTTTTGAAAGAAAATTAACAAAACCTACTCTACTAAACTTCATAATGTTCATAATCATGTTCAATGTAATTGGCAATAAAGTCTCATTTATTCATTGGAGTAAATTTTTACCGACTTAAGCCCTATTGGCATTCCTCCATTAAGCTATGTATGAGGATATTATTTTTTGCATTTCAGCTTAACTTGTGCAGTTGCATTAAAAATGCAAAAAAGTCATAATCATAAACCTTGGATAGGATTACGGATATGACGATAATTTGTCGACTTGAGCAGATGCTTCTCTAGTGTTATGATTTCAATCTGGCCTCTCTAAGCCATTTTTTCATATTTTCAAGATTCCAAGTAATATCCATATGCATTCATGTAACAAATATGCTTCATAAATTCCAAGTTGTTGAATTATTGAATTGTCACATGAGATGAACAATTAAGTAAATGTTCTATAGAATTATGTGATACACAAACTATTTAAACAAATCCATACATAGGTAGATACATTGAAAGAGTATCAACCGATGATGAGTCAATCCCAAACTCCAGCGCAAGTTTAAACTCGTCACCGTCATGATAACCATGAAAACGTCAAGCTTTTGTTTATACTATTGTATTTTTCGTCACGTCCTCCACGTAGTGATGCGCAAACCCGAAATAAACCAGGTTGATTCGTCGTTTTTTTAAAGCAAAATATGGGTGTGTACATCTATGTTTGTTTATTTTGCTTGTTCAAAGTAAAAATAAGTTTGTAGGACGGAATTTTCCGTATCATGGATTCCGCACAGTTCAACATTTGCCCATTTACGCGCAAACACATACGATGATGAGTTGAACAGAAAACAGATATGCAATATGGCTTCATGTTCAGACAATGTTGAATGAACTGAAAAAAAAAACATTTTTGCAACCTTTCTTCCTAGACGGGTTTCACTGCGTAGAAAAAAAAAATCTGCCATAAATTTGCAATAGTAAGCGTAAAAGTATGCTAATGTTGCAATTTTTGTGGTAGGATGGAACTAAAATTTATGCTAGAAAACATCTTGGACCACTTCTTTAAACAGAAGGGATGTTACGGGATGGATTGTAAAAACCATTGCTCGAGCTTTTCAAGTGGGATGATCAACGACGACGCATTTTTTTTTTTGCAGAAATGAGTTTTAGCCAAAAATATTTCATTGAAACTTTCAATCCGTTGGTCTAGTTAGGCTAGGCTTTTCCGCACAATATTTTGCAACTTTTCATGTATCGATTAGAAATAGTTCAACTCTAAACTTCCTTGGCTATGGAGAATGTCACGTCCGTAAACATATATTATGCAAGTAATTAAATTTAATGTTGGAGAAAATTCTTTTTCAAAGATCAAAACATCCAATTCCCTTAATTAGTTTTTTATGCTCGGTGTCAGCCTATTTGTCCTACATGGGCAATGATGAGATACCATACAACTTTCAAAATTAGTTTGGAACAAAATATTTTTTTTTTCTGTTTTTGACGCTTCAATTCAACTTGAAGCCTTTAAGGAAAGTGTACATATGTACATAATTGATCAAGGTTGTTTAGGACGACATGACGTGGGAAGATTTCAATTCATTTCGTCGATCCTCCATACAAAAAAATACTTCCGAGTACTTATTGATCTCTAAAACTTTTTATATTAACCTTCGCAACATCGCACCCACACATGCTTTTAAACTGATTAACAATATGGAAGAACAGAAGATTTTCATGAAACTTGAATAAAGTTTTTAAATTAGTTCTAATTATGGAACACGACAATATGTCTAACGAACTCGTAAAAATACATCCTATCCATCCACAACATCCGAGGGAAATCTCTTTAATTTCACTTGTTTACGTATATTCAGCTGAAATCAAACTAGAATCATGCGTTATGCAACGGAAATCTGGGACAACAAGATCGAGCAGATTGGACTCGGTCATGTCATGAAAGGAGGGCAACTCTAGACAAAATCCAGTGAAATTAATGTGCGAAAGCTGTTCCACACTAGAAATATTATTTTTCATGTCATAAACATGTCCCAGCCCAACCTATTTTTTAAAATCCAACTATTGCTCAAATCAGTTCATATTTTTTGAAAAACAGAAAGTTTGGCCTCTGCTCTCTGGCTCTCCGCCCCATTTCAATCACAATTAGCCCATTTTCTAAAGTCACCTAAACGAACCAACACACTTCAAAAATCCCTTCTTAAGATAAATGGAGAAAGTGTGTAGCCGGTTATTTCATTCAATTTATTCTATTACTTCCTTGCCGGCATTACCTTTTCTTTTTAAGTATATGGCCACGTTCTCGCAAAAAAAATGGCTGATATATAGGTATGAATACACGTAGGATACTTATGTTCGCACACCTCAAATAATATTTTATCAACTGAAAAACTAAATTTGGGAAGACACAATTTAATCTTAATTCTCTTCGTCTACGCTACATCTCCATAAATAAAGTTGGATGAAGATGTGTAATAAGAAATGCCATTTGGTATGCCGCGTGGTGGCGTGGTGTGAGTTTGAAATGGTGACGTGTACAATACTTGAATGCAATGAAAACGTACGCCACGTACATACATAAAAAATACCGATAAACCAAGTCACCAACGACAAGTTCCCCACGAACCTCCACTATATAGCCATCTACTGCAGATGAAATGAATAGAAAAGTCATGATATGATCATGCTACGCTTACGTATTTTTTTTTGAAATTTCTCCAAGACGACAATCCTGATTTGCTTCCTTCCTTCCGTATTCTCCCGTCTAAGACGATCCCACCATGACGATAACTGATTCTTTGACAATTGCACTGAATACGATAGACGACACGATGCGTTGCGGATTGACAACTGAGAAACCAACAGAATTGCAAAAGTCTGTCTATATGTCTGTCTCTTATTATTTTTTTCGTACAATCACACAAGTTCGTGTCACGTTGCGTGAAGAACACACATTCAGATCAGTTCCTGCGTGACGCGTCAGTCTGAAGAGCACTGTTTACTAGTATATATGCTCGAAACCTTGTTCCAAAGGCAATGTCACACTCTTGAAAAAAGAAACCGTATTCGAGGGTGTAATTACAACAGAGTTAATGCGAGATTACACTCTTCCCTTCTTCTCTCTTAAGACGTCGGAGACAGAATGAGCCAAGTCAAATGAGAAGGGGGTATGTATGCTTCTAGTTCCGTTCGTGGCTACTGTGATACTTCCAAAGTGGAGATAGCATGTTGGAAAATATGGGGCTCCCCTCCATACAAATTTTTGGAGGTACACCCAGAATTCCCCTTCTTTTCTATGTGGTATATGTATACACTTGTTCTACACAAGTCTTTCTTTAGCTTACTTACCATACTGATGTTAACGGCTCGAGAGCTTACTCCAAAGAATTACAGCGAATATTAGCATGCTACTAACTTCGCAAATTCAGTCCTTCCTACTGGTACATAGTCAAGATAACAGTACAATAGGGTGCGATTTTCTCTTTTGCTTTCCTCCTTTTTTCTGTTGGAGAAGATATGAATCATGCAAGTCAGAATAATATAAGTATTTTATATGGATACAAAAATTTCTGGAAGTCTATATAAAAAAACACACAACTAGCTATTTATGTCGTTCCATACATATATTTTTGTATGGGTGCATATATACGTGTGTGTTTCCAATATGGTGGAAATTTCGCTAAAGAATATTTGATAAGTTTTGCAAAGTCAACACAACCACGCGATGCAGTGCAGCATTGGATTGCATTCTATCTAAATATTCAGCAGTGAAATGAAATACAAGTTAGTATGCCTATACAATTAGCCCAACTTTTTTTTGGAATCTACGTCCAAAAGGGAGAAAGTCATGAGAAAACGCAGTAACAACGCAGATGAGTTTCATTTCCTTAGTGCTGGAATCTTTTATTAGGCCTTATAAAATTACCTGAAGTCCAGGGCAGGATGAAAATCGATACGTTAACAAGCAACTGTAGACGCAAGTGAATGGGTGATAGGTAGCTACTGTAGATTGTATTATATTACCGTTAGTCTTTGTTAATAATAATAAATCGGGGTAATTGGCTTCTCAGTTTAATCCGAATAGAAAGCAATCAACATGCATGCCACATTCGTTGATGAAAGTTACAAGTCTCGTCCATTTCATCCGATCATCACTGCTCATATTATACAGGTTAACTTTTCATGCTCGTCATCGTTATCATCATCATCACCATGCCATGACACAAAAATAACATTACTTTACGTACCTAGGGAAAGAGTGAGGAGGGACGAAGGCAGGTCTGAAATATTTATACCTATATGACATCATCATCATCATTATACTTGTGCTATAATTCCACTAAATAAATCCTTCCTTCCTCACTGGATTACATTATGCAGGCGAAAAATTTTATGCTGCCGTTGTTTTAGCTAACCCGCTATAACTCATCTCATCTGCTAACATTTTTCGCATTCTTTCATTCTTACCTAAATGTAATACAGTGGGGCTATTTTTTGGACTTGCATTTAGTTAGTACATGACAGATGGGAAGTTTGAGAGAAGAATTTTTTCTCAACTTTTGCGGTTGATTTCCGCAAATTTTCCTGAATGGTGTAGTCACTGGAACTGAATTTGTATGCAAAGCCCCAACATTTGTCATCATCAGCGAGCTCCAGTTTCGTCAACTTTAAATTGCACGATGCTCAAATATACCTAGATCCACTCCTAAGATTGTGACATGTACACCTTTTTGGTGAAGTAGGAGTATACTTGATGGTGATGGAGTAGCTTACTTGGAAAGTGATACTCCATGTACTCCTATAGTAGGGTACGTGATGATGGTGTAAGGGGGAAATATAGTGAAACGAAACAGAGCAACAGCCAACACAACGATAACCACATTCCAAGATATCGATTTACCATGCAGCTACAACTTGGTTTTGTTTGAGGAGTGGGGTTTCTGTTAGTTTCCTTACCATGTCCAACCTTTTTTTCAGATACCGCTAGTTTTCCGTTAGATTTCTAGTAAATGAGGATTTAACGGAATTTGGACTCATTGTACTACATGATGACTTGATGACGATCCAATTAAATATTAAAGAAGATTTGTATTGCAAGAGTATCTTTCTAAGAAGGGTATAATTGCACTTGGGCATATAATATTTATCATCTGAAAATCTTGTAAGCAAGCTACTTATTGGCTTAATTTAGCTGTGTTGCTGAATACAAAGTTTACGATTTCATGTAGGTGTGCTCAATTACCATCATTATTTCTATTTCTGTCCCAAACAACCCTTTTCGTCAACAAACCAACTTGTGTACATATACAATAGTAAGTCCTTCCATAATACTACTTTATATCCAGTATGAAAGTTTATACTATGAAGGATGACCTTCGTTTAATCAAGCATAAGTATCAATTTCCATTTATGATCATTTGGATAAATTAGCTGTCTAGTCAATTCGATAGTATGTTTGATTTGTGACAGGCCCACCCGTGACATTGAGGTATGAGAAGGAGCTTTGGACGACGTTCACGTCGTCCTAATTGAGTTTTCATTTTTAGCATGAAATATTAGTTAACTACCTTGGCTTATTTTTAACGCAATGGGAAACTCGGAATGCAACAGCTCACAAAATATCCGAAACGTGGATGAACGCTTTCACCGAGCATTGCATTGGCATTGCCATTCTATTGTGCTGACTATTTCTCAAGCTTACAAATTATAGATGCATGGAAATATGATGTCGGTTGGAGAGGGTCGTTGCATGCTTCTTATCCATATTCCTTAGGTGATAATTGATCCAGAAAAAGCACATAATATTGCATACTACCGAATTATCGCTACCAGAGGGAAAATACTCTCCATCGTCAAATAAAAAAAGCATTCATTGAGAAAAACCAGAAGATTCTCTTGACTTGGATAGCAGACAGCATAGTGCCCAAGAAAATGCATAGCAGACGTAATTATTTATTGCTTAGCCGTATCAACTTTACACCGAATTCGTATGACATGCATTGGAAATAACTGGAAAATGGTCATACAGAGAGGTCATACAACACGACTACGGTTTTTTGACCTCGTCATTGCAGTTTAAGGGCAATACTTAATATGAATCGCATCACATATCTTATGAGGGTAATCCGAAACCTGTCCTGAATGTCAATAGGGGTGAATATATGTAGTAGGAGAAAAAGTAATAAGCCCATCAACCGACAGAGCGGTGAAGCTTTAATATAATGAATTGGTTGTGATTCGGATGAGGATTGGCGAAAGCAATATTGACATTTTGTAGCTGTTGAAGAGATTTAATAATAAAATGCTTTCTACTGAAAATTGAGTCTGCTCAGTATTTGTAAAAGGGTGAGCATTGCGAGGGTGAGTACTAAAGGAGCATGTTTTTACAACATTAAAAGAATCATCAACCACCAATAATTCAAGTATTCCACCGATTCCAATAATAAATTATCATTCTAATAGTTTCAATATCAATTGTTTCCAGCATTACGTTTACCGATTTTCCAACTACTTTTGACAAATGTTTAAGATTATTTTCAAATTATACTTTGTGCGTTCACTGTAATTGACGTAAAAAGTTCAAATCGCCATTACAAAAATCACGAAAGCTGTAAATATGCAACGTATTTAACTTGTGAAACATTAAGAACATTGAAAAGGGATCGATGAAGTTATTGATACACAAGAAGTTGGTATGTTCTTTGCTTATCTACTTTCGGCAATGTAACCAATATTATTGGTGCAACAAGGGCCTCATGTTGTCACTGATGCTCAGATCGATCCATATCATAGACATTGAACAAGTTCCAAGCAAGAATAATCCTTACTTGTATCAATCATATAACGAAAGATACTTTGGTGGTTACGTTCCATATGGGCTTTCTCAAGGTTAAAAAATTGGCTATTTGTAAAATGATCAAAGCTGATACTAATTTCTAGCAGTATGCCTGGATGTCTTCGTGCATCGACTGGCATTAACACTAGAACTACAGTGGAGCTAACATAGTGACCTTAATCTTTTCATTCTTATTTTGTCGCCATAAACTTTAGTAGCCTGCCACATTGAAATATATAGAGCAAATTGCAAATTCTGGATTGATGAACATGAGCTATACCAAAATAAGGAATTACAGGCTGATGGTAAGATCGATGAGAGTTGTTAAAATTTATTTTGGAGGGATCAACTATACGAGAAGATAACGTCGATCGTGTTCCAGCAATTTGCTAGGGCAAGGATTATCGATTGTTTGTTGCTGTCAAAACGGTATTAGTAGCTACTTAAAATGGATATAGATTCGATGTACATCTTTATTTACAGTTTGTCCTACAGATAAGCAAATACTGGTAAACTATCAGTTAAATTTATGTAAATGCAATGCATACACTAATTCAATAAGAATTTAAATTAAAATATAACACACAAAGGTAAGGCCTTGCAACATATGTATGATACGTTGCTTTTGATTGACTTTTTTGTCTAGATAGAACAATCAAAACGTTTTCACATGTAATTTACACAAATCAGCTTGAAAAATGTATGTGAATGATGTGTCCCTTGCTATGTGAAAAAAAAACAAATGAACAAGTGACCGGATGTCGACTATCTTCGAATCCGTCCGAGCTACAACCTATACTTTTCTACAAGCAAAATTTAAATTTAAAAAATTCGCAGTGGCTCAAAAGTTATCCTTCTCACAGGCGGACGGACAAACAGACCAAAAGCTGATCGAGCTCAAAAACATAATGAAGCAGAGGTCTAAAATAATATAGTTTAACACTCTGGCTGACAGTGGTGACAAATGTAAATGGCGAATGTATGGAATGGATGATTTAGAAAGGAATAGTTGCTCTCACTTACCTTACAAGTAAGAAGGAAACGTGCAATCGGATCCTAAACGGAGTTTTGCTCTAATTGAAATATTTTGCTAATTTTTTTTGTGTTTCAATAAATTGAGAAATTAATTTATTGAGATATCAAACCTGCTTTTAAACAAAACTTATTAGTTACTACGTTTGACAAGAATTGAATTGAAGAAAGTAGGATTGAAAATACAACACATTCTTCAATTAGAACAAAAGGGATTCAATTAGTCAAGGGAAAAAATTTTACAAATTTGACATTGTATGACATTGTAGAAAAAGAATGAACGCAATAAAAAATTAGGTATGGATTACTTGTAATTATAAGAGCAGTTTTATGGATTTTTTATGGTCTAATACATTCATGTCTAAGTATCTCGTTAATTTTAATCAATTTTGTTTAAACATTTTACGTACGTCCTGCTGCTGTTGCTTGCACATAGTCTAGAAGTTCACTAATGTGTGAACTTACTGAATATAAGCCTGTTGCTAATTTTAGTCAATTTCATAAAATTAGAATCATGCAAATTTGAGATAATATTGTATTTTGGAATTAAATAAATTTATTTTTCACTAAATAGTACGCAAAATAAGAAACACCATTGATTTTTTAGTTACAAATTGCAAAAAATAAGCCTCTTTCGGAAACAGCTACTTTAATGAAATGTAAAATGGTGTGCATTCCGTTTGCTGAGCGAATAAAATATATTATGAGGAAATTGATTGACGTCAAGGTACTAAAAAATATGCAGCTGTACTTTCGTTTTTATTACACATATAGGCTGGAAATGTCATAAAAACTTACAATTATACCGTCTGCGTCTTGTAAACTCATTTTCAAGCATTTTTATTTCGTCTGGTGATAACTGAAAGAAAATTCCCCTCAAAGTTCATAGTTCATTTACAGTAAGTAAAGCTACCAAACCAAGGGGTAAAATTGGAAAGAAAAAAATCACCACCGGACAACAACAAGATACATCAGGCATGTATGAAATCTTGAAAACATAAGTAAATACTAATCCTCATTTGCATCTGTACTTTCTGAAAGATTACTCGAATGATTAATGCTGCAACCTAAAACTTTCAGTAAAACAAAGGGATCTAGTGTGAAAAAACGTTCATAAACATTGTTATCCATACATACTTTCAGAATCATATTTTTGACACTTTGTAAAATCTGATTGGTAAACTCGTAATACGATATTTTGTGTTATGTATGGCCTATGCTTGCACTTCGAACATAAATTTACAAGTGCAGAGGACATTTCCTTGCACTTGAACGATGACATACATGGCTATCGCTACATTTTAAATCTAATTAGTTCCACTGAGACCCCATTTCAACAAGTAAGTTTTTTTCAAAAACTCTACCATTTTTCATATTGGAAGTCATTGGATGTCGGGGCGTGGGACTAAACGCTTTTTGAGCTAATTCTTTCCTTTTTTTTTGCTGAAGTAATCGAAGTGGCCATGGCGAGCCATTTTGTGAGGCGGAAAATAAGTAAAGGAGAATTAGTCACGTATGACTGCACTTTTCAGAGAAATTGATTGCAATTAAACGAAAATGAAAAATAGCTTTAGACTATAGCACCACAGCAAAGTAGACAGCGATAAACTTCCCAATCTTATGTGCAATGGGAAAGAAGTTGAGCTTGGCTTAATTTTTAATGTTTTATATTTATAAGATAAATCTCAGAGCAATAAGGAATCTTCTCATTTCTAAAGGAATCCTACCTAAAATTAGCTTACTTTACAATCCAATAATTTAGTGGACACATAATGTGCTAAATTCTGCAGCAAAGATGATGATGGTATTGATAATAAAAGCTGTAATCCAAACAAATGGCAATATATAAATCGATTTAATCTCCCTTTTACAAAGTGCAAAGGACTTTATTTGGTATTGACAACGCACAAAACACAGAACCCTTTGCCAACTAATGCCTATATTAATTGCAAATGATTTTATTACTTTGTCTTGTTAGTATTATGTGGCAAAGAAAAAATGGGATTTTTAATATATGTACATAGCTAAATATTCAGAGACCTAACAATTTGACCTTCAACCAGAGAAAAGGTTTCTAACAAAAATAGTATTTTGTCCATTTCCATCCCTTCATATTCTTTTGGTAGGAGCTGACTTGTCTTGTTTCATCTTTCTCTTTTATTCCGGAGAAATATACATTTTATAGGCCATTTCGAAACGAGGCATTACTTTAAATTGTTCAATTCAACCTGACAGAATTTCATTTTTAGATAACAATTTTGGTGTAAGCTTAAGTAGAGTAAGCATGTTCTGGTTCATGCTCCAAATAAACAATCCCCATAAAGAATACAAAGTACCTTTGCTTACAATGTTACAGTAATAGTATACGTAATATGCAGCGTTACTTATTTGATCCTTCTTGACAATTCTACGGAATGGCTCCAAGTAAACCTTGCTGGCTACATAACTTTCATTGACCCTACTGGCCTTTACGCAGAGTAATAAAATGCTATAATCTCTGTTTAATGTTTTTTTTTGTTTCGTAAGCTGAGTGTTGTTGTTAAATTTTAGCCGTTAAACGAATATGAAATGAAGGTTTTTTTGTATTCTTGGGTAATATTTTCTATATTAGCCCAGCCAGCTTACTCTTTTCTGCCCTTGACATGTTAGTATAGATACTTTTATTTAATTTTAAGACAGTAAAATCAAATCACTGACAAGGCATATTCACTTTTTAACATCCTCATGGTGGGTGTAACCAAACCCCAGAGGCGACCTATCATTTCAATAACTTGTTTATAGTTGTTGTTAGTTTGCACAATTGCAAAGTTGAGGTTATTGAAATGTTCTAGCAAATATTTGAATGCTGCTGTAAATTTGAACATTTAAAGCCAGGTTTATTTAAGCTGCATGGACCAATCGAGCTTCAATGGAATATTACCGCTATTTGTATTATGCAGTTTGTCTGCACATATGTTGTTGACCTTCAACATGAAGAATTGGCAATATCTAATTGAATGAGCATTTAAATATTTATTTTATTTTGCATGATCCCTAATTCAGTCAAAAAATATTATTCATCATCATCATATGTCAAGGAAAGTGCATTAGTATTTTCCTATGGCAAATATTTACATAGGTAATAATTATATGATCATGATCAATGATAGTTTGACGTTGATGAAACCAAAACTTGATGCGGATTCCCGACTGTAAAAAAAACCCGTTGATTATATTTGAGTAAACGTATTTATTTCAATATCTTCTCATATTAGTTAATACCGTTCACAAACACATGCGTACACAACCTTCCCATCCGTTTTTTTTATGAAACTTAAGTATCAAGATATACTTACACAACCGTCTCAAAGAACAACCAACACAGCTTTTCACAACTCTGACAATGATCTGACACTCTACATATACTATAACGTTTGCTTCATTCCATTTCAAGAAGATTTTTTTCTCTATTAAACATATATTCTTCGGATCCATTTGCCGTTTAATCCTTCTATAAGATAAACATGTATATTATGCATCGTATCGTGGAGGAATAAATACATGCACCTTTTTTTACAAGAAAGATATACTAACTAGATTAATATAAAACATAAAGAAGTGCACGTTTAAGTACGTTGATGGAATCTTTCCCATGATATGATCTACAATTACTTAATATTTAGTCATTAAATCCATGATAATATCTAAGAAGACAAAAATAACTTCACAGTTTCATTTCACTCCTATATAGTTACTGCCGCAAACTACCCTTTTTTAATATGCCTTAAATTAGCTCGACTTTTTTTCATAACTTGTTTTGTACGCATACTGAAAGAAAAAAAAAATGGAAAAAACAACTGAAATCACATTTAATGTTTTCACAACTTAAAAAAATCACACGGAAACTAGTGCTAATTTACGTATAATAGTTTGTGTTTGTCAATTATATATATTATATGTATTTAGCTACAGATACTTCCTCTTTTCTAAAGCGACATTGAAATATTATCCACCTACTAATTATATTACATTGCACAGAAGAGTATTCTTTTAAGTTTCAAAGAAGGGTTGCTTACTAAGTATATATCAATAAGATCCTAGTTACAATTACACTTTGACGTTGAACCTGTATTACACTATTGGATATGGACGTAATTGCAACGATAAGCCATTCATGTGGAAGTAGCATACATATTATTTCTAATTTGTCATTTATATTTAAAAATCCGAATTCAGCACAAGGACCTCCCAATATTTCCGGTTTCCGGAACTCGTTCCAATTTCCATACGAGCTTTCTTATTTGTAGATAATATTTTTGTTTACATGTAACACTTACGGTTAGCTAGCTAACTTAATGCTTGAATTTAGTTACTTAAGACAAACAAATTAAAATTGTGAAAATTATATCAAAACTATTTACAAACCGAGTGCAATAGCGGCTTTCTTCAGAAAGTCAGCTATTCACCTTAAAAACAATCGTCTGTCAACTCGACAAAAAAAAGAGAAAAGGTTGTCTATCGAAACGTGACGTTTGAGAGTGAGAGAGCCTAAGCTTAATCAAAACTAGCAAAGACAAATTCTTGCAACTAGGAAATGAATTGCGTCTTTGCCACTTGAACTATATACTTTTGTTTAAACTACGACTGTACATAAGTCAGTTTATGAGATTCTAAAAGTTTATGGCTTACCTGTTACAGTTTAATTATGACAATAACAATAGTTTAAAGATTAAGTATGTATTTACACTGAATCGTCCTTATTGATACCTCCGAAACTTCAGACTTGTTCAGAGTGACACTAGCATATAATATAATCCAATCGTCAAGATGATGCTTTAAGATCAACTGGTCGGATTTGTTACAATGGACGGCATACATTTCGGGCACCATAATATTATAGAATATATTCGCATCTAACTTAACTATGCAGCTAAAATCTAATTATAAGAGTGATTTGTATACGTATCTGCATAATATCAATTAGTTTACAAGCACTATAGGAATTCTAAAGGATTACAATGCGTACATATCTAGCGTACTTCAGAGTTTCTACATTTTCAAAGAGCTTGACTTAAGGTAAAAATAAAGTATTTATCATGTTATACATACGCTATAATTAAGTAATCGTCAAGTTTAACAAGTTTACAGCGAGATTCTCTAGTTAAAATAAGTTGCTTCACATACACAGCTTTCTCGATGCTAGATGGGTTGGATTTCGATGGCGCTCTGGCTAAACAGCTCATTCATCGCATACACGGTAGAAGTGGAAATTAAATTCGAAAAACTTCAAGGTTGTTCCGTCCAGTGAACAAATGTCCTATGATAAAAGGAAGGAATGATTTGTTGCATGCTCTTAAAATGTTTAGCTGTTTTTTACAGTTTCCTGTGTCTAATTCAGTTTCAGTTTATATTCATATCATCAATCATATATGCTTACCTCATAGCCATCTCGATTGGGCGAGAATCGTACATTATATCTGGAGAGAAAGCACATAATAGTTAGAATAGATCTTTGCGTTATTGTTTATGTGACCATCCTCTGATAGAAAGTATTTTAAAATTGCAATTTCACCTGCTGTAAGGGCTCGTGCCCACATGAAGCTTGACAGAAAACACGTTATTCCCCACCACCTCAATTACATATGAGTCCACGCCTTTGGCCGTGCTGCTTTGATCGGACTCACTGTTGGACACGGCACTATGTATGCGACAGTCTGGCCGTGAGTAGAACTCACTGCACAATTGCGGCTTTGAAATATCAAATTTCGAGGAAAAGCTGCAATATTGTAAAGTGATATAGATCATGCATGAGAGTTTCCATAAATGTTTTGTAGAACTGGATAGAATCAATTGTAAAGTAGTTGCTTACTTAAACACAACGGAAAGATTGGACTCATCCCAGTATTTGCTAAGCGGAACATGATAAGTTAGGTTGACACCAGAAAAATATCTATTTTCTGTAGAAACGCAATCATGATAGCCCGCAGAGTTTATCATGCAGTAAGACGAGTCCAAACTCTTGTTTATGTTTTCTGACCGAATTAAAATTGATGGCACGGTAATAAGTTTTGGGACTGTGTTCTTGTCAAAAGCGTATGTCTGCCGTCTTCGACGCTTTTTAAACTCCAATCCGTTCTTGTTTACAGCATTGTTGGTCTATAAATGGGAATGAAAAAATCATGTAATTACATAAGTGCGTTATGTAATGATAATGGGGTATGCCCATGCGTTTATGTTTATGTTTATTTTAGGATTTATGTTTATCTTACGGGGGACGCAGACACAGTATCAACGGTACTGTTATTGCCACGCTTGTTGCCAGTTGTGTTTGCGGAGGTCAAAGGAGATCTTGTCATGCTCATTGATACATGATTTCTTCTTTCAATTTCCGAGTAATCCACAGGAGCCTCCTCCAAATTCGTTCCAGGACAGCAATATGTCTGTGAAAGTTTTTAGTAAAGAGGGCTAGTTAAGTATAGTTTTACTTATGGTTTCATTATGAATTATGCATGCCGAATTGAAATTAAATACATTAAAATATTAAAGACATGTCATTTCTTACTTTACAAGGAGAATTCGAATAAGCCACTGCCACAGGGCAATGATCAGGTCTTCCCAATACATTCGGCTTCACCACAGCCTGGGGCTGAGAGTACAGCACATTCTTAACAATATTTGGCGTCACCATTTTCGTTGGAATTTTGGAGGGTTTTGTAGACTGTGAATAAGAATGGGGCGAGGCTGCAGAATGGAACTGATTATGGGAACCAAGAGATGTCTGATCCGGAGGAAATACATCATTCATATACGGAGAGCCCGGATGATTCATGTACGCATGGGAGTTGTTGAAGAGATGCCGAGAATTGTGGTAGTATTCAAAGGATGATCTTTTGTGGTACTCCAAAATATACAATGTAGCCATTGCCACCAAACTACGTAAAAATATTTATGCTTATTAATTCAAACCTGTTAACCGTGTGAAAAATGACCATAGTGAAATAGTGACGGCGGCTTACCAAAATGCCATTATTAATACGAGAACGACTATCAAAAGCTGGACACAACGGTTGGAACAGAGAAGTTCCGGAATTCCTCTCACACTTCTTGATGATTCAGGTCTTGTTCGCCTCTTCTGTGCCGATTCTACAAAGACACGATTATAAACCAGAAAATTTTTATGAATAGCTCACAACGACAAGCCATAAAGCAATTATAGAAACCCTACGTACCCCTGCTAGAAGAGCTGGAACGGGACTCTGTCCTTTGAATTTTAGTGATTTTCTCCAACTGATCGATCCTAGTTTCCAATTTTCCTGTTACTTTGCACAACTCTTTTACAGCTCCAATGTTTTCCATAAAGATGCGTTCCTGGTTTAAAAAAAATCAGTGTGAGATATCAATTTGCAAATTACAATGCTATGAAAATCTCTTGGTACTCACCTTGTTTACAACGAGGAAGTTATCAATCTTCTGCCCACTAGCTAGCTCAATATCTCCAGTTTCTTTTACAGCTTCCGGGAGTATTTTTTGGACTTCCTGGGCAATTACGCCAGTATCCATGGCCTCATCTTCTGCAAGACCTAACATTTTTGCAAACTCTGGATTGTACTTATAACGAACGACTCTCAGTTGCTGGACATTCTTCAGTTGTTCCTTCGTATCCAACTGAAAGTTTCAAAACAACATTTTGTCACACTCTCTGGCTTTATCTACCACAGAATCCCCATTTACTTTTTTTTCTCCAGAAATATTACCTCTTTTATATCACGTTTAGCTCTGGTATCACTTGGGTGGGTAATTTGTCCGGTGATCTTACAATTCCCATACACTACCAACGCTTCTTCTGGACGATCCGTGTTGATGCCAACTCGGCCAGCGTGATAAATGGAATCGGCAGTGTGACCTTTCTGCCATGAGAGCTCCATGTCACTTTCAAATTGTCCTGGATTTGATGCCTAGTTAATGAAATTGTATTAGAGACACAGATCATTAAAGACGCTATGGAGGTCAAATCATGAAAAATGCTTTATTGAAGTACCCGAAAACTTACTCTCACTATGATCCTCTGTGAGCACTGCGCCATAAGCGGATAGCTTGCACCATCTGTGCAATGTGCATTGAAACTAACGACCAAGTAAAAATATCGTTGATCTGGATTCGGCTTCCCCTTTTTCCTCATATTGTTGGATGTGGTCTCGTTGAAGTGGAGACGGCCAACTGTGATTTTAGCAACTTGCTCCTGACTCAACTCAATTCTGAGGTGGTAAAATATATAAATCATTTAGTGTTGCAGGAAAAATAATTGTCAATCATAAATACGCAGATGAGTTTCGTTGCAACTTACAAGACAGGATGAAACGGTTTCTTACTCCTGTCGCTTTGAGACTGCTCAATTTTAATCATCTGATTCGGCGACTCAACCTTAACTCCGTAAAAGTGAATATGAAATGTCTCAACTTGTTTGTAGCCATCTGAAGACTTGACAAATTTTGGCTCTCCCTGAACTTTTGCATGACAAGTGATCTGGAAGTGGTTTTTCTTTTGGCAAACAAATGCATCATCCGAGTTGGAGAAATTGAAGCCCTTGTCTGCGTCAACTTTGTAGTAGGGCATGGGTCTGCAAAGCACATTTATTTATAGTCCCTCATTACATATTAATCCGAATTGAATTTAGTAGAACATGCATCCAAGATCCAAGCTAGTTAAAATCACTTACAGCTCTTTAAAACTCTCATCAGTTAATGTATGCCATGTATTTTCCTGGAATGGCTGAAACTTTATGCATTGATAGTTTGAGTCAAGGAACATAGAAGGGTCACCAGAAAAATCGAATCCATAGTCATCATCCACCGGAACATTACTCCCACTATTTCCACTGCTGCTATTGTTGTTATTCGAACAATTCGAGTCGGATGGAGACATTTCAGCAGAAAATCCTGAAAGGATTTTTGATTTAATGCAATTAAAAGAAAGAAAGCTGGGCGTCAGATTTCTACTAGGGAGAAAGTAAAGCTTACCTGGTTCTTGCTTGACATGAACCATTTTCCCATTTGTCACAGATCCCGATCCAGATGCCTTCCGTTTCCTTCCACCCCTCCCAGATGAAGTTGCTGCTACAGTCAAGTCACTGCTATGAATAGGCGTCAACTGTGTATAAAAGGGAACCACCGCCTCACCCGGTCCTTGCTGAACTGCTGCTGGCTGAGATGAGGCAGCTTGAGATGTTCCGGCAGTTGAGGATGGAGATGAATCTTCAGGACCATGGCTACGATGCGCACCCTCCAAAGTTGTCAGTGTCGGGTTTCCAGAAGGCGATTCAACAGAATTTCCAGCAGTCGTTGGGGATATAGGAATTAACGGCGGCACGTGAATCGGTGCAATATGAGGAAGTGGAGATTCTAATGACTGAAGGTCATGTTGAATGAGTGGGAGAATGCTTGCTCCTGTAGTGCTTACATGCTGTTGTGGTGTCGTGTAGATAGGATGAACAAGGAGGTCATGGAGATTTCGTCGTCCATTTACATTGCTTTTATGATCTATGAACAAATGCATTATTTATATTAAACATGGGAGAGATAAATATACCAAAACAGCTTAAAATTTCAATAGCTCGAAGTCGTAATAAACAGCTTACTTGGTGATCTGGAGCCAGGATCGGTCGGAGAATATGGTGGTTCAGACCCCGAATCCGGAGGACTGTCGGGCAGGTTATGTCTACATAAAATATTAATTATTGTAAATTTCAGGACTTCAAGAATAATTTCACTATCTAAATTCATAAAATATTCGCATATGTCTTTCACGTACGGCAGGGAACCCGCCAAGCCAGGTGGGTACGGATTCGGTCGAGAAGCAGAGCCTGGCGGGCCCGGCTTTCCTCCGACGTACATTGCAGTGTCATTTTGTGGAACGGATGTTGCATTGATGACTAATATCCTATCCCTTGCCGCTTGAGAGGTCGGTGGGGCTGTTGCATGTTTGGACGCCTCACTGTTTGCCAAGGTATCAGCAAAGTAGCTGAAACGTGAGAATTATAACGCTCAGACGCATTCTTGGAATCCCAACTTTCATTAATCACAAAATGATTATCTTACCTCCCGTTCGTATCCGTCTCATTGGCAATGAAGTCTTCTAGCTGACTAAAATCCAGGGCATCATTATCAAGTCCTGAAAACTCTTCTCGACCTATAAGGATATAATCAAAAAAAAGTCATCGTTAAGCACATACAAAACAAATTTTATGCTTTAAAGTCATCATCATCCCTATCATTTTCTTATTCTGTGAAAGGTTACACAAGAACTCGATGGTCAATTTTAATTCTGCTACAAAGTCGTTATCATTCTAAAAACTGATCGTGTCACCACAGTGCATTATTGGCATCAATTACCCCAAGACTCCCATTCCCTTTTTTCGATAACAAAGAAGCCAAAACGCATAATCTATCAATCTTGGACAATTGTGTTGCGTTGCTGAATTTTACTCTTACGTTACATATTTCCCCTTAAAAACCGCAATAGCTACTACTCCTCCTATGAAGCCATTCAGCCACATGAGATAATTTGCCTCAAATATAAGTCATACAATTTGTAGATAGATAATAGTTTACATGCATACCAAAGTTTCAGATAAGATCATCACGATAATCACGTATCGGTTGTTTTTCGCTTGATAATCACTTACAATTCGCAATGCTAAGCGACCTGTTCGCTTTTCTTGGGAAAATATGGGCAATGGGCTGATAATGAAAGAAATATCGTATAACTGTCCAACGATATCGATATCAATTTGCTCAAACTTAATTCTGTAGAAGGTTGTCCCTCTAATTACCACGACATATTTTTTTCCTCATAGAACTGACCACTTCTTTTATGGTGTCACATCATCACATCATATCATCATCTCGATAGTATATCGATAGGGGATAGGCGGACACGATATTAGTTTGCCTGATTCTACCACAACGTATTATGCAATTAAGAGCGAAATCATAATTTGGACACCTTCACAACAGAAACTGTGAGATTGCAAGTAGATTAATATTGAATTATGTAACAGTCGCGAAAGTCGACGTTCAAAAACAAAAATCGACGCTGGCAATCCGAAGGTAACTTTTAACTGAGAATGAGTGAAGGTGTACTTATGTGTAAAAACCTCAAAAACTCATATAAATATGCGTGCGCTCAGAGTTCACACCCTTCGGGCAAATCTTTCCCCAAGAATTGCCAAATGAAATAGTGAAAAACATACAGATTTTCCTTCCATCATGAAATTCGACATGGTCTTGAAATTGGCTTGAGCCATTCAAGATGTAATGAAATGATTGACATCAGCATATGTAGGTAAAAACTAGGTATATTTGCTTTCAATTAGTTTTCATAAAAATTGTGTCTGGATCACATATGCGTTCCCTGCATCATTACGAATTAGAAATTACCGTGTCCTGTTTATTACGGTTAAGTTGTATGTCCTTTCTACTGTCTCTCTGTTCTTGAAATCCGAACGTGTCTAGTAAGTAGACCTACAAGACCAGTAGCCTTTTGTGCTGTTATCAAGCAGGGCAAATTAAGCTTATTCAATTTTCCATAACATCAATTAAATTTTTAAGTAAATTGCATATTGCATAAAAAATGGCTGTAAAGCTTGTACAGACAGAATGAATACATGAAAATGAGTTTTCAGCTTTCCGAAAACACTTTAAAAAATGAACAAAAGAAGTTAATCAACTGTTATGTAACATTTCAGGTGGGTCGATGTTTCCTACGACAGCGTAATGAGAGGAGTCGTGTGTTTGCCGTCATTTGATTCAAAGTCGTTTGTCCCAGCGTATCCAGCTAGCCCTTTACTATTTGTATATGCTTGTATTGTTGTTACCTTCTACTTTTTTTAGTGATACGAGAACCCTCGTGAAACACACCAAAATCAATATGAAATCGACAAAGTTTATCTCCATCCTAAAGCTGATGAGGCATGTGGCCTAGTGTCATGAATTAAAGACAATAAACCGTGACAAAAAATAGGCGACAGGTAGACAAATGAATGGCTGTTTTTTTTCTAGATCTACCTGCACACAATGTGAGTCAATATTCCCATCCAATTATATTAAACCATTTTGTTCTAGATGGAAGAAGTAACTAATACAAATTTATCCATTATGTCAACTATCGCGGAAAGTTACTAAAATATTCCCTTGACGTCCATTAATCTAAGTAACATAATGATAGCTGGGAGGTGGTAGCCACTAGCCACCATCATCACCTTATTCTGTCACAGAATAGGGAAGCAAATGGCTCATAGGAGGGTTTATGAATTACAAATGAAATTTAGAAGCAGGATATCTACTCATATAAGGGAGTTGGATTAAAACTCTCCTTTTGGGCGATAAAACTGCATTTTTCATGAAATCCAATCGGTCAACAATTACACTAAGTAAGCACCAACATATTTATAACTAGGTATACTTATTAGGCTTTAATCCTAATGAATATTTTTCATAAACATTTGGTTTCCCAACAAAAATTCCCCCTGTCAATTATTAACTTTATGTTAAAACGGATATCTTTTTTAGAAAGTTTTTATTTTCGGCTACACCTCTCTGCCGCCATTTCCTTCTCGATAGACGCCCTCAGCAGGACAGGAGTTATTTAATCCGTACAGATAACATAAATATTAATTTTCAGATAAGGTTTGTCCTGAAATATATATATTGAAAGGGAAGAAAATCAGCGCACCTTTACTAAGCGTTCTCAAATATCTCATTCCGCCATCATCCTAACTATCCAAAATTATGTAATTTTTATGCAATGCGTAGCTCACAATTAGGTCCCGTGACTTCAAGAAAGTGAAAAAGGAGACAATACAGTTTGAAGCGATTTAATAGGTGACGGTTTTCACGGATAAGCTTTGTGAAGCTGCCTTTTGATTGCCTATATATGTTTATGAAAACGTTAGCTTCAATATTGTAACAAGTAAAACCTTACTTTAGCCGGCGCCATGGGTATATCAAAGTGAGGATCATGCAGGAATTTCGAGCGAAAAATTAGCTGACGCCTAGTAATGAAGGAGTAAATTGAGATAGGATGGCGTTGATAAGTAGGATGTGAGTTAATAATTGTAAAAAATAAGGAAAGGGAAATTCCACTACACCAAATAGGTTTCAATTCAGTTACCTACATTCCTAGTTTCATATCGTCATTTGGAATTAATTTTCCGTGCCTTAAACATGGAATTGGATCAGATTTTAACATTTCTCATATAAAATCACTGACTATGTGTATGTTATCTAATGTAGACTTATTTCATACTTATTTATATACAATACATTCGTTGAAACTTGCTACGGTTGTAATTATGTAAATGGTATTGATTCCTAAACCGATCAACATCATTAGCAATACAAATAGTACTACGAAGATTTTAAGACACTTTGAATAACTACAATAAGTACCCATAACAACATATGTACTATTTAGGTAAATATTATACGTAGTATAATTAATTACATGAAGTGGTCATTGCCTCCTGTAAGGAAACTTGTCTCGTAGTTACCGTTGAAACAGCACTAACATCTGCACACTCACTTGACATTGTTTCTCTTTGTTTTATTCTTAGTGATTCTTAACTAGTTTGTAAATAAGTGCATGTAAGATGTGTTGCAAGTAACTGTTTGCCTATTTCAAATAGTTGAGCTGTAGCTGATGAGACGAAGAAATTAAATTGGTTTTTTGCATGATGAAATTTTATTTGACAGATTAGTCAATTGTAAGAAACTATTAACTAGAGTAAAAAATTTCACTCTTCGATCATGTTAGCAAAAATTAAAGCACGTTGTCACTAAACTAGACTATCGGTATTTACTAAAGAATCCTGGAGAAAACTGCCCTTGTTTATGGATTTTTTCTCTCAGGCCAAAGACTGTCTCACGTTTCCCCATCACTCTAATATGCATACTCTACCACGCAAGAAAAGGACATTTCCCATAAATTGGGCGCAATCGTCCTGTAGGCTCTATACAGGAGACGACTTCGGAATGGCTTCCACTCCGAAGTTTGCCCGACCCAGGTAGTTTCTCGGACCAATCCAAGCAGACAATCGATTCGGGAGAGGAAAACAAACTTGTCAGTTCTTATTAATACCAAGAAGTTTTCCTTTCACGATGAAATCACAAACGCCAAACAAGGAAGAAACTGTTATCGACAGACTTTTATTCTGAACAAATAGTCAGCGTTGGGAAAAAATTGGCTACCTATTTTAAGCGGAATTTCTTTCACTCAACGGGGAAAGCAGATCAACCAAGATTTATGGAAAAGTAAATTCTCCGTTATTAAATGATTTATAAATGGATGGGATAATGTCTTCTAAAATAGCACTGCTTGTGATGAATAAATAAATAAAATGTTTCCCCGTCTGAATGGTTTGAATAGCCTAAAATGCTATGTATGACTATGATATATTTCCTTCAGTTTTTTTATCAATGAGAAGAAGTGACCCGGTTATATATAAATCTCAAATGTCTGCAAGTACATGCATTATCCGTATATTATAATTATAATGGTAAAGTAGTGGTGAATGTTTGCATTGCTACATTTATCAAGAATTATGATTTATTTTATTTGATATGTGGAAGATTTCTAAGGGAATGGCAATAAAATACAACTGCTTAAAATTGCTCCATAAATTTGTCATGTAAACTTCCATCCATTTCAACCCTTTACATTTGAGAGGATAAATTCTACAGGACAAATTGCAATGGCAATATGGATTAAGAAGAGTTGTGCATATGATTGTATCAGATATGTATATGTACATAAAAGCTTATAACGTTTATACTTTACCTGAAAATCTCCCCTCAAATTAAACTTAAGAAAGATCAAATTATTAATGTGCTGTTATTATCTCCGTGTATCGAATGACAGGATAAATTCACCCTTGACAATTGGTTATTATGAAAAGTTTAATTAAAGTTGAGGGGAAAAAATGAGAGGAAATGGACTTTAAAGCAGGTGAGGGAATGAAAGGAAGGGTAGCAGTTTGTATGCTGGTATGTATGAAAACAGTAGCACCTGTCATAATCCATAATATGATATGAAATTACATTGAACAATCATTCAAAATAGGGATTACCCACATCATCCAGCCCATTTTGTTTCACTCGAGTCTCCCTTCCTTTGGGAAGCAAAGCACACAGAAAGGGAAAGACGATTCAATAAAATCCATTTCGGATCATCATAATATCATCATCGTTGGATGAGTGACTCAGAACTCAGAACATAAACCGAACAAACTTTGTCCACCTTTTCAACGCTGAATTCCAGTTTTATTATTTTCAACTGTCCTAATAATGATGGTTATTTATGTAATGGAGAATGGAATTGAAAAGGGGCCAATGAGTTTTTCTTCTCATTGTTGAGACGGGTAATTTATGTGATGGCCCATGCCTTAATTATTATTTTCATGCTGTTATTAAGCTAGATGATTGGTTTGTTCTATGCTGCATGTAAAATTTGCTTTACTAATTTTATGAACAGTGGCAGTGAAAACTGGAAAATGTGAAATTGCGAATTGTACAATTGTTAACATAACCGAATGTGAGGTTTGACGCCAATAACTTTATTTGTTAGGATTCCATAAGTAATGTTTCCCATAGATCATTGAGAATACTTTTGGAAATCATCAGATACAATACCTGACTACTGCGGACCTTTGTCCTACATCAAACATATCGCATTGTAGGAAAGGGTATATCTTTGATTTCCTCATAATTTACTTTCGAAAATATACACTAACATATCACGTAATTCTTTATGTAACATTGGCAAACTTACTATTTTAAAATGTATATTTATGGATATTTGTTAAAGGTGAAATCCAAGGAAAAAACCTATTTCAAACCAGTATTTACATAACTTTCCTCAACAACTACGTCAACTTTAGTATGAAGCACTTACAAAATGTCTATGCGCGTACTCCTATGCAAAGGAACAATATAAAGCATTGTAAAATATTGTATTCTATATACCTTGAATATAAAGCATACCTAAACTCCCACGTATAGGTAGGTATATGTATTTTTACATTGAATCCCTTCAATCATTCCAAGCTATGCACATATGCTCGAATATCCGTGCTCAACTACCAATGCCTTCTTAGCTCAAAGTTTCAAAGCAATCAAGGGGAAAAATCAAGGAGAAGGAAGTCACAGACAGGAAGGTTTCGACTTTTTCCCTAGGCAAAGCGGAAAATAATGTTCGGGGAAAGTCAAGTCTATGAAAAGTTTTGTTTTCTCCTTTTCACAGCCCTGTCTTAGCTTCAATCCGCTTTCAGCGATATGTGGATGGATATTTGTACAGCGAAACTGGTTAGCTTCCTTAGCTTATCATGTCTCATATACTTGTCCTAATGCAAAAGTTATAAGAAAAGGGGAAAACTTATTAATAATATGCTAACCGACATGAATCACGATCAGACACATATCCTTTGTTATTATAAGGTCGAAGAATAGGCGAACAGATAGATATGCCTACGACGCTTTTTTTCTCGCTGTTTCCGTCAATAAAAAGAAGTCATATTTATACCAAGGCCGTCGTACCTATTATAATGGAAGGGATTCCAAAGTTAGTTCTCACAGCCCCTGTACACATTATTCCAGATAGTCTTACTAAGGTTGGAAGGCTATTTACTACTTTTTTCACCAAAACTTTTCAAATTACTTACTCAGATTTGCACGCAACAATAAACTTGTTACACTAAATATATTCCAAAAATATAGCCTTTTCAGTATATTTATACAACAAAAATTCCATTCACGGGCATTACATGTTTTGACGTCATGCAGCATTACCTACGTACAACGTATTTACTTTCCATTCTTATCTGTACTTAAGAATGAAGATAACCCTCAGCAGCTAAAACTTACAAACGTTATGTAATACAAAATGAAAAAAAAATAACAAGGAAATTCGCTGTACTTTGCATTTGATTCCGTCGATACACAGGCTGTTGTTATTCCATTACTTAATTATTCAACTATGATTATTACTAACATAGTTACTATATTTGGCTCTGCACAATCCTTTTCCTTGTAAGTGCTAGCACAGAAAGGATTGCTAGGTACAGATGAAAGATCAAAAGATCTGTCTAGTTAATTATATTTACCTAGGTTATATGTAGTCGAAGTGCAACAACCACTTGCTTTACGCACTAAAAAATCATATTGGGGAAAAATGATTTATACTCTGCCGTAACACAGAATACACTTAAGATTTGTGTGTTCTTGAGTCTGAACATGGGCTTACTAACAAATTGTCAGGTTGGTTTTGTGTGTGATTATTCCAAAATTTCAATTCATTATGCATGTGCATAATATTTGCATTAAGACAGTTTAGGCAGCTAAACACATTCCAATTTAGCATTTACACCTTTTAGCTGTAACGATATTGTAAATAGTGCATTAGTGCGCCTAAATGCTTGCATTATTGTGTTTGTCACACTCCAGTAAATATATATTTGCATTTCGTCCCTTTTGTTAACTCATTGGAAAATCAATGCACGTAAATATCAGCTACCTACCGCTGGCAGACTTGTGAAAAATGGGTAGATAAGTACATGAGTAAATTATAGTCTGTCATATTATTTAATGATCTGGATGTCTGGAGTCGGAATTTATTCAGAATCTGTATCATGTTGATGGAAAATTCTACTCAGGAATATCATAGCGTACCACTTACTTATATACGAACATGGGTACAGGTGCGAACAAGTAAGTTAACAAATGTACAAGAAAAATTGAATGAGGAAATAAGATTTCCATTATTGAATTGCTTCAGCAACATTTATGATCCGGACTAACTAACAGATACTAACATTTTAGACAATACATTTAACGAAAATTATGTGCTCTGTAAGTACGGCGCTCCGCTTTGCAGAAGACTTCATTATGATTGTAAAAAATAGCGTCAAAACAGCAATACAAAAGGATGCAAGTCGTTAATAAAGTGAAGTATTGTGGGAGTTTCCAGATAAGTTATGCCGCTTTGTTTACTAGAGCGAAATTAAAGCGAACCGGGATGGTAACACAATTTATTGTAGCAGGTTTCTTGTTCACATCTAGGTGAGAAAATGGTTTTTTAAAGCCAATATAATTACGTTACAATGACCGTGTTTCTTAAATAATAAAGGTTTTTCAGTACAAATCCAATCCAAACAATACTTTCTGAGTGCACGTGTCCATCTGCTATTGTAATACATACAGCATTGCAAATAATTTTCATCATTATTTTATTGCTCGATAAAGTGTAAGGCAATGTTTTTAGCCCATTTAGAAATAATAACAGTGCCATATTCAAAATTTCAAGTGGATCCATTCAAGCCTTTTTTAAGCGCAATTAAACTCCCATTCCCATTTGTAACAAATCAGTTAAGTCACTCATCATTACCCCATCATAATCATTAGCATGAAACGTAATAGCGGATGGCGCAGAGGGTGGGTCAGGCGACGGTGGCAGACTAGAAAAAGTGAAAAGTCAGGTAAGATATCTATCTATCCAACTAACACCGGAAGCTCATACAGGAACGGAGGATTTTGTTGACTGAGCATTACAACAAAGGCAGAGCAAAAGCACACGCTCGGCTCGTGGCGTGTCCTGATGAGAATGGGAGTGAATGGGAAGAGAGTTTGATGATGAGGAAGGGTGATGAAAACAAAGTTGGACAAGTTACACAAGCCCATCTCTTAATAATACCCTTGTACCCTGTGTGAACGCTGTTCGGGGTTGTGACGTGACTGGATCATGGGTTTAGTTGGAAGAGAGCGTACAAACTGGAATGCATGAAAGGCTTTCAATATGATTATAATTATTCACTGAAATCCATATTTCTGTCTTGTGGAACTAGAACTGCATGAGAATCCAAATTTTCAGGTAAAATTTTGATTGAAATAGGAAAAACCCTGTTTTTAATGCGATATTTTCAGGACTTTTCAGAAATCCATGGACATTGAAAGTTAGGACATCCCCCATTTGAACTTATGGAGCTACGTAAGACAAGAGCTCAACAAGATACAACACTTGCATGAAGTGAGAAATCCGTAATTTTGAGGAAACACAAAAATATTGCTTACTCACGCTACAATGTTCACAGGTTAACAATTTAACTTATTTTTGGAAATTCTTGTGTCAATACGACTTGATTGTGCATTGCGTTCTGCCGCTTACAAGTACAAATTTTGGTAAAAATGTCATGCCTTAATCGATTAGAAAATGCAAACAAAAATGTTCCTGAATCACGCTGACTGTATATCCTAAATACTCGATTGCGTTTCCAAAAATAAATAGAGACAAGGAAGTGAGCTCACATAATTCATTATAATGTTTCATATAGCTTTAAACAACACATGATATCCTGGAAATAAAGGGAAATCAAATTCCTCTTTGACTAGACATTGTTGAACAGTGAGTTAACAGTATTAGTCAACCTGAATAAACACTGTAAATGTTTCAATTTCCACAGTAAAACTTGACGTAAGACCAAGACTCGATTTTTCTTAACCTTCTTCGCTCAATATCAGACATTTGTGCTTGAAGGAGAAACACTGCTTTGTCGCGTCAAGGTCAGCTTTATTCTGCATCGATGAATTAATTCAAGGAATGTTGTTATAAATCAAGTGTCTACATGGCTAAACTTTACAGATTAATGCTGCTAATAAACTTGATCAATTAATCGATTCTTTTTCTTAAATGCTAAATACTCTTGGGCTTATATCGGTTTCATCAACGTTTAAGAATTTTGCAAGGGTTTCGCCATTTCTCCTCTCGATGACGCGGGATGATGATAACTAATTAAATTACAGGTAATTTCCCATGATACAGTATCCGTATAATTGGTCATATGGGCTAAGATATATAAGCAGATCGAACGTCCTTGATGAAAAAATCAGAAGATCAAGTTTTAAAAAGTGAAATATGAAGAATCATTGCAAATTTTCTCATCATGATAACAATGTCGCATCACAAATTCCTTCAAATCTACTCATTTGCAAAGTCGGCTGAAAGTGAACTTTGTTTTTTTGGGGAGTCACACAACTCAACTCATCCAGAAAAGGGACAAGTCACACAATTTCGAAAGTGAATAAGAAATCATCAAAGGATGCAAGCAAACTACCAAGCAAGAGACTGATTAAACGGCATTCTCAAGATCAGGATCAATCTCACAAAGGAACCCATCTAGATATATGACTGCTGCAATGAACTTTAGTAACGCTTGTTTCTCTTTTGTTAATGTTAAATCATGGCATAGCAAAGAAAATGGAAAGGACAAGGTGAGGAAATAAGGATGACAAATAATTCCACCTAAAGTTCACTTTGACGCTTTTTGTGCAATCGTAATCAACATTCAACATATCATCTCTCTGATAATTTAATTAAGCGTCATTCCATTCAAAAGCAGCCAGTTCAATAAGGCTTAAGTCTGAGGTCGCCTATGATAATAGCGCTATCCTTGCCATTTATAAATACACTATTGTCAATTTTTGCTTTCAGCTATATTTCCTACTAGTTGTGAATGGAGACCCCCTATAAAGGGGACCTAGACCTAGAGGGGAATCTGATGGTTTTAGGTTTTTTCATTTCAAAGTAACACGCTCCACTGTAGTCTAATGTGAAGATGTCTGAATGTCTGAAAGATGTATGGTTTCAGAAACATTCCACCAAAAAGGGTGCAAAACGTTTTATCTAAACTGAAGCCTAATGTAGCCAGTCAGATTTAGTTAGAGCTTTGTTACATAGACACCTATACATAAATGGAAGAGATCAGAAGGAAGAAAATATCTAACATGTAATTTTATAATCTTACTTTTTCTTAAAAAATGAGCAAATCACAATTTTTCAAATTTAACATTTCATTATCAAAACAAAACACGCCAAGAATGTGAGGGAAACCGAAGATTAATGATTAATAAAAATACTTTTCTAAATAATACGCACATGCATGTGCATCTAAATAAAGGGTGGGTTTGTGGCGGTCTTGTGACCAAAAGCAAAACAACCAGAGCATTACAGACGACGTGAATTGGGACGGTATTGTGTAAAGAATAAACAAACGTGGTGACGTTTACTTACACTTCCCTTTGTCGCCACTCACTTTCCTAGCTTTTCTACGAAAGAATCAAGTCTTTATGAAAGAAGATGAGAAGGAATTTTTATGAATGGAGGAGAAAAAATTTCATCACAGGATTTTTATTACCAGATTTTACTTATTGATGGTCGTGAATCATCGAGTTTTTCATTAATCAAGGGTAGTTTTTTTTTGTCGCTTAAAAAATGATACCCAAAAGCAAAACGAACCGTTTAGGGAAACTGCATTATCTCCATGGTTCATTGAGCAGCTCTACTTTTTTCAGCTAGTGTAAGTGTACAGGGTTTATTGAATTGAAAATGGCATTGTTCTAAATTATCATCGCGAGCTCAATCATGCATTAAGAATTGCAGTTTTGTCGTTCATTCTGATACAGATTCTGTTTTTTTTATAAATGAAAACTCTGTTTGGGAGAAAACCTCAAAGTCAGAAACACTCAAAATGCACGAAACTTATGACGCTCGTTTAAGCTGAAGCAAATCCTTCTCTTTAAAGTTGGCATTAGGTAGGATCGTGTTTAGTTAATTTATTTTCCGTTATTTGCAGATTTTATTTAGTACGATGAGACTGAGCTGATGACAAAATCTTCTCTCAGAGGTCAATATCAAGGCATTATATACCAACATGTTTACTGATAGGATTTTTTTGCTGCTATTTTCAGGTTTCAATTAGTTTCAGTATTGAACCCTTTCTCAAAATATTCTCATTAGACCTTCCCAATCTCGTTCACACTTTTTTAAAGGAGCAAACATGCGCCCCTTCAAGAAGGAAAAACTAGAATTCGCTCAGCGAACAAGTATTGATACCTTGCTCCGGGCATGAATACAAGTGCCGATGAGCGCGTGTTCGCTCCTCATCGTTCTACTTATAGCATGACTAGTAAGTCTCCTTTGAAACATACAGGCTTAAACTTAATGTGCTTCGAGATGCAAGTACGTAAGCATATGGTTAATTATTGCTAGAATTTATTCCTACAGTCCACTAACAACTTGCAACGTTAGCAAACTGGTCGTCTTCTATGATTAGAGCTATTGTCGTAGTGCAAAGTTCAGCTTGAAGCTGACGTCAAAGTTGTTGCAAACTCTGATACATGAACAAGAGAAAAGCTAGATCTGAACCTGCTTTGTTCATTGATCTGATCACGATCTCATAAACAGCCATTCATTTTTTACAACATGACAAAACTAATGTTCTCTCTGGTAATAACAGTCCTTAACTATCTGTATGAATGTACGTACAATGCATACATATTTTTCAAAAACAATACACAAAACATTGTCCGTTTCCCTTCCCACTCTAAAGTATTATGACAGGGAAAAGTTTACAGTATAATTTGCTAACTACCTTGTGTCACATCTCATATCGGAAATAGCTAGACAACGGACAAACTCAATTTAAAAATCCAGCTGCTGCTAATTAATAAATATCACTCCCTCCACGATCAAAAATGATACATATTTCGAAGACAGGGGTAAAATGGTTGTATTGTTGGAGGATGAAAAGTATAATAATATTTGTTCCCTTTAATCCACACTCTCCTCTACTTCCCCACTGATCGTGAGAAATGAGCCAACTGACCGAATGGAACATACAAAATATAATATCTAATCATTTTCTCCTGGTAATACAACCTCCAACAACACAGGTGATAATAATGATGATGATCCCTCATCATCACATCACTCGCATCCCCCTACATCAATTTTTTTGTAATAGATAGACCAGGCATATACCAGTATATGTAAGTACAATAGTGACTTACCATTTTTTTACGCTCCACACGGTGGAAAAAAAGAAATCAAGCTGTGATGAACTTGTCATATTATATGATTTTTATTGGAGATATCCAGATCATTGTTCAAAAAAATTGATTTTGATGAGCACTGTCAAAAAATTTCATGCAATGTATATGAGCGATGATGCTTCAACAAAGTGTACTGAGTTGTGTTTACATAAATGTATTGACAATTGGTAATATTAATAGAACTATGATAATTTCTAATGATTTGATATGACTCTAAAATGTTGTCAAAGTTAGATAGTAAATCAAGTTGAGGTAGGTATTGACTTGTTTGCTGAGTGGTTTTTTTGTACTAAACTGTATCTTCGACTTTGCCTACATGGTCATTGGTCATCCACTGACCTCTACAACGTAACTATTTCTGTACCTATAGCTCTTTACCTCGACTTTAAAAATGCAACACTGTTGATTATGAAAAGTATTAAGTAAAGATGGTGTATATATACCCTAGCAATGGTTGTCGTTGTTATAAAGAAGGACTGCAGGACTTGTGTGAGTCAGCAGATAAGATATGCTAGCTTCTAAGAAGCACAACTAAGCTCTATCCCAACTGCTCTACTTACTTGACCACAGCAACCAAAAAGAAATTATGGCACATGATTAGACAAAAGCAATTGTTAAACCTGTTACCTAAATAATGGCGTCAAGTGTGTTTATACAGGGCTAGGGAAAAAAACCACAAGAAAAAGTGAAATTTTAGGTATCTATGAATTTTGTCACTGGCTAGTATAGGCTCTCCTCTGTGTCCCATTCATAGAACACATAATGAACACCAAAAGGCAATAATCTATTTTTTCAAGACAGAGAATTATCAATCGATTGGCCTTCGTCGTAGATACAAAACTGATGGGAGGGAGGGGGTTGTAGTGGTGGGTAAATTGGCGCATGCGATGGAGAAATAAATTATATGTACAGATTTTTGGATTTTCCTTTGATAGAAACCATATCAAACGGCAGGCGTTGTTTTACCATTATCATTATTCCCTAGATGAGTAACGGCATTCATCCTTCCATCCTCCTCCCACTTTTATGGTTTTTTTAAAGGAGGAAAATTATTATAAATATGACTATTCGGGATAAATAACTATCATTTCGTAAAATAAATGTGTTTAATTTGCACATTTCAATTTTCACACTCTTTCGCTAAAATAGGTAATTACTCTGAATGGGTGACTTCCACGATCACTCCTGAGATGTTACACATTCTTAACAGTTCTAACCCATTTTACAAATGATTATTGAAATTTTGAAAAAAAAAATATACATTAACCATCATCACACCTCACAAATGTTAACGTAACCATGATTAACCAATCTTTTTTTGTGAGTAGTTCTCCTACGAAGAACCATCATCATCGGTTAGCCCAATTTTTTTCTGATGAAAGTGGCCCTTGTAATTGCTCCTGTTTAAATTTAGAGTTCTTTTAAGTACTAACTATTGCAACAATGAATGGCACTCTCTCCTAGCCATAGCTGGAAATTCGTTAAATTCCGTCATGTACAAATACAAAAAATATGCATAAAGTCATTTGAAGAGAAGTTCATATCATATCATGAATCATCTATAATGGCAAGCTACTGCAAGTTATAGCTAGAGCTAAAGTAGACTGACCTACTTAGGGAACATAATGACGACAATGACTACAACACAATAGGAGCAAAACAAAACTCGAAAACAAGCTCCACCATTTTTTGTTGTTAATCGTCAAGGGAGAATGTATGAGAAAATGAATATTGACAATTATAAAATCATATTTAATTTTGTCTTTTGGATAAATTGATAACCCCATGCGCTCCCCATGGGTGTATCGCATCGTGTCTTCAAACTGCCGATATTGTAATTACATGGAGAAGCCCGTGTTATATAACTGTCACAGCTTTATATCCAAGCATAACGACAACCTCAGGACTGTCCTTTTGTTAGGATCGTAAAAATTAATAATATGCTTATTTATAGATTGACACAGAGAAAAGACTCATTCCGTCTCAATAAAAAACAATTTTTTTCTTCCTTTCATATAAAAAAACTAGTTGAAACTTGAATCTCAATTAAGCCCAAGTCGTTCTTTTATATCTATTCGCTCAGCAAACTTTTGTTCCGTGCCTAGAAGGGTAGACTTGCAAAATGTACATAAAATTCATCCCAACTTGCAAATTACTTGTAATAGGGTATTAAGTAATATATTTACGCTATGTACTTAGTCTATTCAGAGCTAGAACCATTTTTTCTGGTATGAAATGAAGGCCCGACGACATCCTTGCTCTCTAGCTTACAGGTAATGTAAGTTCGTCTTCATAAGAGTGTTTTTTTCTGTTCAGACTATTCATTACTGTTATTTACAGTCAACTGCATAATGTAGGCATACGACATTTTGATTCCATTTCTGACTGATTTACTTAACTCCATTATTCACGGTTCACTTCCCTTATTGTTTCATTCGCAGTCGAGTTTTCAAAATCAATAATTTATGGCTCATATGAGGCTCTATTGAGCATGAGCCTCGTTTAATTCCTTTTCATTGAATGGGTCTGATTGGAAAATCAGTGTGTTATTGATTGTTCAGCGTGTTTCCAAATATGCGAATAATAACAAGTTTAGATAACACACATTAACAACTGCCTCATACGCTTACCTAAGAGACAAGAAGGGAGATAAACTAGACTCAAAGGAATTCTTTGGCGACCCCCACATTTCTGCGCAGAACCTTACAAAGCTATATTTTTAATGTAGCTAATCCCCATATTTATACCAATAAATATGGTCATCATATAATTATCAAAGCTGATGATATTCCGCGACTTTGCAACCCAGCCAGAGGTTTACATCATATTATGTCTAATACAACAATTATCTCACTACCGAGAGCTCATGGATTCGCTCTGTAATTTGAGCAATCTTGATAAGAAAAGATTCATTTTTTTAACTGCGTCGGATGTCTACAGCGCATTGGGCCTCACATATCTCCACCTTTATAGTTTAGTACTTTCTTCTACTTTTTTTGGCAAACCTTTTCCATTCATCGTCGTCTAAGAAAAAAAGGTAACACAACTCAAGTGAGCTAAATAGTAGTATCATCAGGACGGTTAGTCAGAAATAACGACCAATAACTTTATGATACATTTTGATAGTCAGGAAAACTCAGGATTAATAACAATCTTGTCGCAATCGGCTTTGTGATGTGTTACATGATGGGATAAAGCAAAATTAATATTGTTATTGGGATAATACCTAGTAATCATAATAATAATAATAAATATTATTATAGGTACGCGAAATATTAGCAAACAGGTAGGAACATATAATGCAAAGTCAAGTTGAGTCACTCATGTTTCATATAGGGAGTTTCATTGAGCTGAGCTATAGGTATGGTTATTATTATCAGCCAAAAAATTAGATCGTTCTGCATTAAAAGATATAAAGAGCTTGTTTCTGCTCAGGTGTAAAGCTCAAGTCGTAATCCTTTAATGCTGCTCGCCAGGAGGAAGATTACGTAAAAAGGGAAATGATTCGAATGATTTCATTTTCATCTGTTTCTTTCGTTAGTTCAAAAGATTCGCTCATAATGTTTGGTTCGTGAGCTGATATTAATAGCAATTGAATAGGTTTGTGACGATAGCTTGGATCGTGTCCGTATCTTGAATGCTTGGTTTGCTAGAATGCAATCTTGTCAACTGTGTGAAATCATTTTTGAGTGGAGTTACAACCAACTTTAGTATAGATTAGCCCTGGCTCACGTTTACAATGCTCTTGAAAAAAAATATGAACGTAAAAGGCTTTATGAATATTTTAATAGACAATGAGCCTGTATATAATATAATAGGTATATATTAAATAGTCACTATTTATATGTGCTGAAATGACGACGTAACAATCAAAACAAAGCTTCTCTATGTAATACAGACCTTCTTATGCCCAACATACTGTTTAGAATATCAGCAGCAACGTAATTGAAAAAAAAATCAGGAGGTTGCTTCAAGAAATGGAACAAAACGGGAAAAAGTCTACTTCACTCAGCTCTACTTGAGATAGGCAAGCCTGAAAGAATGTTTTGGGGACTGGCAAACCGAACGTGGCGAAAAATGTGTAATCTTAATCTTGATTAAAAATACACACATGTATGACGATGAAGCAAATAACAAATGAAACAACTAGACAAAAATTATTTACGATCCGTTTTTTTCCCCTTTCATGCTAAAAATTTTGCAACGTCTAATTAAATCTTTGTTAGTGTAAAATGTGGAGAATGAGGAGTGATGCTTGGATAGGACTTGACTTTATGTAGATGAAGGAAAATGATTATGCTTAGCATTTACTTTGCGTTGTAATGATAACAATGGATAGACAGGAGCGACGGTCACTGCAACTCTAAATAAAAATCATCCATTTCGCTTTATAATTTTCATCGAGTTTTAATCTCCCTTGTGGGAGGCGGTTTCGCAAATAGCTAAACGTGTTTGTAGTTCAACCCGCGCTTCTAAGCAGTTTTTTTTCTGTGATTTGTATTAAAACACTGAGAGTTAATGACACTGATAGTTAATTGACGTCAAAGTTACTGTTCTGGTTCAATGTTCTTTAAGCAACTCATTAATTCCATTTCATTCCTTTTCCAATAATTTGTTTAACCATGATTAAGAACTAGCTAAGGCGTAAATATTTTGAAACTCTGACGGCACGACATTCTCAACTCCTTTCTAATAGCCCGTACATTACACATATTTGATTTAAGTCGGAAGTGGTATCATAAAATCAGGAAAGGCCCCGTAGGATATCAATAACTTATCAGCGCTTTATTTAGCACTCATGAAACGCCTAAATTATCACGACAAAATCATTCCCTCTAAAAAATGTGATTACGTATGAAGTAGCTTTCTGTGATTTCTCTATTGAAATGTGTGCTGCTCTGAAGAAAAGAGGAATATACCGATTGAGAACGTGCTCCCTGCTAGAGCTCTGAATAATATGTTAATTCCATATTGCACAGCTTGAGCTAGATAATTTAGCAGAGTAACCCACCACCCTTCTCTCCTCCCTAGGAAGTAGCTTTACAACGATCACACGCTTTACTCAACGCAGTATTTTTTTATCGAGAAAAATGAGATGTTAATCGCAATCATTGAGTGTGATGTGATATGGTACAAAAATATATATTTAAATTGAACAAGCTTATGACTTGGTTAATACTTGTGCGATTGCTTTGCAAAAAGTGAGAAAAACCAATTGACGCCTTATTTATTAAATAAATTATACTTCATACTTACAATACCTTTAGCCGGTATCACTTTGGCAGTGTCATAACTTTAGTTATCGCTACAAAAGCTCTGATATCCTTTCACTCGATATCGCTACTATTTATCTCTACTTTATTGATGGCTTTTTATACTATACTCATATAAGAAACCAACTGAAAGCAAAATACATCCATAAACTCGAAAATACGTAAATTACATTACAAAGCATGTATATCCGTTTCCCCGTTGCTTTCCATAATCAATAAAAGGGCTGGCGATGACATTATAACTTATTCTAAAACAGGAAAGATCAAATCAGTTTCAACATGACATAGTTGCCAGTTCAAACTGTTATTTTCATTATTAAAGAGGAAATTTCTCTAAGTCTGCTCATTCAATTGAAGAAACGATAGCCGCTGCCTCCATCTCCCTCCATTTTCATTCTTTTGTCAATAAATAAATTTCCGAGTGATTATGTCGTGATCACTCTCCATTTTTTGCCTCAATTTCACTTACCCCACAGTTATCTTTAAAATCCATAGTTCAATCCTGACAATTTATCTGTTCGCCTACTATTTTTTTCGCATTTTTTTTTACGTAAGTTGATATATAAAAAAGTGGTATGGAATTGGAAATCCTTTACTACATCATCATCGCAAACCTTTTGCACTAAGACAAGTATTCAGGGTTGAACTTGTATTGTTGAAGTGTAAAGTGGTTTTGTTATCTGCAGAGTGAACTGCACTTACAACAGATTTCCAATCGCATATTAACTGGCTTAATAGATTAAGAGGGCCAAAAGCCTTAGCATTGTATTTTGCATATTGCTATTATTATTATAATATCGTGGGGGAATTGGATGCTCTGATAAGTAAATCAGAAGACAATGATGTTAATCGCAATTCATATATATTTTTACTGCGTCTATGGAAATCAATAATAAGCTGCTAGAACCAATTATGTATAATACGAGGCTCATTCAAGCGTATTTATCATAGTGTTACTTAACTAATCTTACGTTTGATTCATTGGTTATGTTATGCATGCAGGTCATGCTTGAAATTTTTTAAACAGGTATGGCACATGTGTCTTAAATAGTGCAGTATGCTATTAATTATCATAACAGGGCGAACTCAACTACCTAATTTTTTAATTTGTTCGTCGGTTAAGCCATGTAGTGTCTTCAATGTTTCAGCGCTCATGTAAATGAGTTGGATTTAAATTGAAGTAAATGAGTTAGACTTCAAAAGGCAATCAGGCAAGAGTGCTCACATTCGAACGAGTTGCTGATACCAGAAAGACTTGTAAGAATGTTGCAATTCATTCAATCTCAAAATGACCCATAACATATTTACCCAAACCATGAATGCTCAGCCTTATAATTAGATTCTAAGACAATGCTAAAAATATTCTCATCAGGATTTTCTAGCCAGTGACATGAACCACTTTTCCAGCGATATTTCTATGGAAACTTACAAAGATCTCTGGGAACGATAAATTATCCCTTATCTTTCCGTCAGAAATTTGTTGAAATCATGTTTTTTAGATTGCCGTTTCTGGTTTCGTTTCTAGTTCAGTGGAGCTCAGTGGAGCACTTCCAGAAATATATTTTTTCCAGCCTGTTCACCTTGATGCGCTTATTTAGAATACTGAGGGATGGCATAGATAATTTTGAGAAAA
The DNA here is from genome assembly GCA_034696885.1 of Lepidocyrtus paradoxus. Lineage (NCBI taxonomy): Eukaryota > Metazoa > Arthropoda > Collembola > Entomobryomorpha > Entomobryidae > Lepidocyrtus > Lepidocyrtus paradoxus. The sequence continues at coordinate 100,944 of JAQGAH010000032.1, forward strand.
AAATCTTTAAGAAACTTTCGCTCTATGATCCCATTATATAATTTGTCTTAGTCTATGATTTGACTAGATTGAGTTTAATTAAAATGAGATTTTTCTTCTCTGGAATAAAAAATAAAATAGCCGTCCATCATTTCTGAGGTTTGCTGTAATTTCCTTGCTCGAGTTCTGCAAGGAAACTTTGAAAGATAAAAGTAACTATTCTCATCTAATAGTTTTTCTCAAAACTACCTGAGCTGCATGTGTTGAGTACAGCGATAAAGTACAAATATTTCACATCTAGAGATTATTGGGACGAGAAACTAGCTGAAAAAAAATTGATTAGCTTTTAGATTTCTGGACTTGTTACCATAAGCCTACATAAACAATTTGTGTCTTTCTTTCGGTGTTCCCATGCGTATAAGGATGAGCCCCATGCTTATTCAGAGATAACCTCTTTTTTATCAAGTTTTTCTAGAAACATTTATTTTTGTTTCCAGCTTTTCATGAGAACTAGCCGTAACTAATACTAGAAAATTTTCAGCATTATTATTTCTGGGTTCCTGCATCTCATCTGCATTATGCCTGCTCGTCTTGTATGATGAGCACCTAACTACAATTCCTCAAATGAATGGTAGACATGTGCCGTAATATGGCACAAAATACGTTTATGGATCAACTAATTCAGAGCTGACGTAGCCTTATACAACTTCTGCATCATGCAGCAAGTGACTGCCTGCAATTTACAGTATTGAGTGAGTAAAGTATCTTCTTCGCTCTTAACTAATTTGATTGCAGAGTAGATTAGAGTGGAAAAAAGCATATTTTTATTACATTTTATAAATTACATGATGATTCCAAGATCTCAGGGTCATTTGTTATACCAATCCGCTTGAGACTACTCGAGACAATACCTATCCATGTGTAAGTGCGTATCCACTAGACTAGAATAGGGGATTCATTCAGTTTTTTCATTTTTTTTAAAGAAACAATTTCCCTCATCAGATTTTATTCCAGATTTTAACAAGAGTGGGTAAACAGACTTTACTGGAAGACTGCAACTCAATTGAAGCCAGTTTATTTTAAAGACTTCCCTTTCTCGTTTTAAAAATGTAAGGCTACCACTCATATAGGAGATTGAGAGATGGGCAATTAATGAAAAAATATTGTGCAATTATAAACAGCCAATTTTAGAGCGAGGCTAAAAATACATGTATGAAATAGATAAACAGTTTCATATGCGTTCTGAGCTTGGTGGAAACATTCCCTAAGCTACTTTTCACAGTCGAATGGTCCAGCATTGTAATTTTCATATCACTGGAGGAGAGTTACGACTGGAAGCTGTTACATTATTATTTCTGTGTTACGCAACCACTCAAAACTTATGTGAAATTTCTTGAAAAAATACATCATGCTGAGGATTTATTAACAGGCGTAATTAACGAGTATATTTTGCACTACTTTAAATACCTGTTTTGAATGGCTTGTCTATCATTCTTATACTTCCATGCACTTTTTTATTACAGGAATAAACCCAACTGGACTATGCAGTCTGGACTAACGCGTGTGATTAAACCTCGATTTAATGCAAATTACAAGTTGGCTACTTTATCAAAAACAAACAACATCAAGTCACTGTAAGCAACATGTACCTGATACAGGAGGGGCACCTGCTCCAGCAGGAACTGAAGTGGGCTTTTGCTGGTGTTGCTGCAAGTGGGGAGGCTCAGGGTGCTGTTGAGATGATGGCAAAGGCAAAAGAGTTTGTGGAGGATGGTGAGGATGCTGTTGCTGTTGGTGGGAATTGTGAGAATTATGCTGTTGGGGATGGTTATGGTGTGGAGGTGGTGGTGGTGGTGGATGGTGATGGAGATGGTGTTGTTGAGGAAAGGGATTTATTGGACGGTGATGTGACAACGGTTGGTTGTGACAATATTCTTTGTAATGAAATGCCTGATCCATTGCCAAGTCACAATAATACTTTAGCGGCTTTTAAAAATGAACTTATCGGCGGGCTTCGCACAGTTGCTAATGCTTCTAAGCATTAGAATTGGCAGTTGACTTTGGATTGTATAAATTTGGAGTTTTCATGTTATTGCTTCTCTGTCATGACAAATCTCATGTCTCCATCAATTCCCTAATAAAGCATTTCATAGCACATTGTTTGGAGGGCTCCAATGCAAGAAGCCATTTTAACTTGTCACTTAACTCAAAAAAGTCACAATAAAATTAAGCCGGGAGCTATGTTCATCCAAGCAGATCAATGCACTAAAACCCTAATTCGAATTAGCTTATCTAAACAATTCCAGATTAGAAGAGATTCGAGTATTTCACTGTTTTTCCTGCCAATTTGTAAACTGCCGAATCAAAAAAAACTTGTCTTATGAAACTGTCCAGTCTCGCTTGTCCAATTCAGAACGTTCGTATGCACGAATATCTCCACACCGCCTTCCGCCTGGCATTAGCAGCAAACTGCTAACTCCACACTTGTAAAATTCACTTCCGAATAATATGCAATTGTTATTCTGTCGTCATTACCCTATTGCAGGACGACGATGATCGGCTCGCCACACACGGTTAAGATCTTGAAACAAAAATGATGGCAAAAGGAAACGAGCAGTGCAAGTTAAAGGGAAGGGTTCGTTTTTTCTCTCTCTCTCTCACTCCTTTCTGCTGATCACATTTATCACATCACCTTCGCTTCACTACCCTACCAATCCATGTTTAAAGCACGAGTTGAGGAGAGTGAAGAGGCACAGCACAACTTTTTTCTAGCTCCCTCAACTTACCAAATAAAAGGGGAGTGAGCCCGTTGCGATATCATAATAATAAGTTGGGTTTTTGGTAGCAAACAATGCTTATCATCACCATCCACAACGTCGTAAGTAGGAACGAGAAGTGACTCGAGTGAACAAATTGCATTGTAAAATTGTAACTCAACAGATTTAGATAACGTTAGAAACAAGAGATCCTGAGTTAGTCGATATGGTGACTTAAAACAGTGTATCTGTATCTTTACACAATAAAAAGAGCAAGTTCGAAAAGATCTTGTACACTTGTTGGGCTATCCCAGCACAAGTGCAACAAAAAGGAGTTTTGCATATATTTCGTATACATTGCACACGAATAGAGATTAATTCAGTATGATTAAAATTACCCAGAACATAGATCTGAACAGGCTCTTGGGCATTAATACACTTGTATATGGGGATGTAGACTAGTGAGATTAACTGAAAAAATAAGGTTTTTCTCACTTTTATTCTCAAGTTTAGTCTACTGTTGCAAGCTAGTTGAGTTCAGCACCAAGCTGAAGGAAACTGTAATAGTAACGCAGTAGTGGGATATGGGGCAGGTAAAGACAGTTGAGGTGGAATGCCTAATTAAATGGAGTTGATGCCTCAGAGTATTGCTTCTTACTTGAGCTATCCTGAATTGTTTGTTTCTCGCCATTCACATGATACGTTTTGCTTGAAACTTGATTCCAATCTTTCCTATTTATAAACCGTTAAGTTGAAAATTATGCAGGACTAATGCCCCGCGAAGGGTAATGTCAGTATTGTGTATTAAGCTTAGAGAGAATTTGTTCCAAGCTTGTTAGGTAGCTTTAATAATAGCGTTTTAAGCAGCATCGACACCGGTGCCAGCATTCCATCAGTTCATTCCATTATGATTTATTAAAATTGCATAATACGCTCCATGTTGATGTCTAAACAGGTAGTAAAAATTGTTCCAGTGATCATATTATATGTAGGTAAATTTTCTGGAATGAAAAAAAATCAACTGAGCGACTTCCATGCCGCAAACATTTTCAGTATTTAGTTCGTTGCTTTATATTGCCATGAGGTAAATGAATGATCATGGTGTTAATTTAGTAACAGAATATTTGGTCACACCAACATTATTAATTTCAACTTGATACAGTTTTCGACATTCCAATTCACACATGCAAACATTGAACTTGATCCATGCGAAACGACATGCGACAGTGTCAAAAGTATTTAATTATATTTAAAACATGACAAAATGACAATGACAGACGCACATTGCTAAGCCCAGAAAGTAGCCATATTACATGTCTACAATTTTCCATAAATTACAGTTAAAGACTTTGCATTTGTCCATGTAGGTGTTGGATGCTTAAGAAGGGAGTGAAATGACACCTGAAACTTTTGGGAATGTCATCCTTTATTTTTCTTCTCAAAAACTAAAATACCTGCATCACGATCTGCAGCTCAAGGTCAGACAATTTGAAAACACTCTACGCTCGATTTGCACAGTTGCCTGATTTCTGACTGCAGGATATACTGCAAATCTTATTTTTCTGCATGATAATTTATCATGTGTTTACATAGGTATGCAAATGTCTGAACAAAGTAGAAAAATCAACGCAAGATAACTTGTTAGTCATTCAAAAACGTCGAGATTGATGTGACCTTAAATAAATTGACTGTTGATTGATTTTCCTTTATTGAAATGAAAGAGCCATTTGACTATAATGTCAAGTTCTCACATTTTTTAAAAATACGTAAGCACTTCGTTTCGACTAAATACGCAATGCCTTGTCAAGAGCAAATTTTGCCAAGTTACTGTTGCAAACTTGGTCTCAACATACAATCAAGATAAATATCTGGCTCAGCAGCACTTTTAAGACATAATACTCCGTTTTAAATATCCTTGGTCAACAAAAGCTAATGCATGAATGGAGTGTAGTAAGTAAATGACCAGATTAAACAGCAATCACGATTATGGACGGCGACAAATTTTTACTAATTGCCCTGCTCTTGTTCTCCACTCAGGTTTCAAATATTGATCATAATTAGCAAGGCTCAGCTCAATTGTTGTACTTGTAATTTTAAAGGAGCCTTTTGTTTTACATCATTAGAGAGGTACCCATACCTACCTATCTATGCGACTCATAATTTTTGTGAACCAAAACACGTCAGGCGGAGTTCGAGGGGAAAAATTAAATCCATCAATCAATCAATGAAATATCTTGCTGCTTAATATGCGCAATAAAGGGTCAACGAGTACTTAAATTTATGTCTAGGAGTCATAGTCTAGAGAATTGCGACACAAATGGTGCTGCAATGGAATTCATCAATAATTACTATATATATATATATATATATCTATCTTCATTAAATCGTCCCAAACCTTGTCCCGTAGCACATTTTGACGTGAGTCTACCCAAGTACTTGTAACCTTGACGCTAACCAATTACTGTACTATGAACAGCTATATGGTGTCGGAAATCATAATAATTCAACGCAAGAATGGGACTTGAATGCATCTCCTGTTTTTTATACAGACGATTGAATATCCTATAAATCACGAGCTATCCAACATCTTTCCTTTGATACGTATTGAATAATAACGATCGCATTTTTTCATTTCAGTATTAATTTCAGACGGATTTTTTTTATCTAGAAAATGAAACGTATTACATAACCACTTGCATTGTACATCATCACGAATCTTAATCAACCCCGTCAGACAGGGCAATAGAGATGACAAAAACACAGGAAATGCATTAATTGCTATTATGTAATTCCCAAACCTGGCGTACTTAAGTACTTCCCAACAGCCAACTCTTTGACAATGCTTTTCGGCCATAACTTCTGTTTAGCATTTGGTTTCCCTATATTAAAAGCCAACTTGTCTTAAATGCTTGGAGTTACGCTCACTCTTAGATTGTTAATGTGATACGTAATATGACAAATGACAAGGCAGTAACAATAACAATGAATCCGTAAGGCATGAAAAATTTCACTCTTTTTGCAAGTTTCCAGAAATCTCACATTTTCCTAGAGGAGTTTACAACTTTACAAAAAAAAAATTAGCAGTGCTGCTACGTGACTGCGAACAATTGTTGAATTTAAGTTAAGAGGGAAATTCTTCCCTCGTTGGGTTGCGTTATTTGCTCTTTGATACAATTGGAATGGTATTTATTGTAATGTCAGAGCTTAGCTTTTAGTAAGCTGGCTGATGATGGTTTTTCCTTTCTTTTTTTTTGTTTCGCTCTTGTCATAACTCCCAATTATTGAATTGTAAATTTGTGCAGATGTAAAAACTGCGGTTAGTGTTGGTGGTAAAAGGTGCTGCTCTATATTACGCAGCCGTGTAATGTTTTTTGGTGCGTTATGGGGCTATTGTGTAAATATGCGTAAACATTAATGGATCCTCATAATTGTTATTGCCACACAAAAAACACACAATTACCGACTGGTTGCGGGTTCGTGATCAGATTACTTAGTAGGTAAAGAAATGTCATGTTTTCATGCTCTCCTAAAGAAGTAACGCAGTGACAGGTCAATGTGTTGGAAAAAAGGATTATCTTAAATTTACCAAAAGGAACATTACTCATGAGAAATTTCATTCTGTGAGTAATATCAGCACGCAGGCATGATTGTAAGGTAGAATTGGGAATGTATCAAACCGTTAAAAACTACTTGTGAGTGAGCATGAGCTTTAAAAGTGAAACATGGAGAAAAGAAAGTGGATGAAATAGGCCGTTAATTATTGTTATATATTATTTACAGTTAGCTGTTCATACACAATTGCGAAAATGTTTTCCGGCTCTGATGTCATAAACCATAAAATGCCAGAATGCTTTTTAGTTACTTAAAAAAATGTAAATAACTTACGATTATATAATTGATTAAAGAGAATTATTATTTGCACATGAATCATGGCATGTTTGACATGAAGGGATTTTACATTTTAGAATTCGAATGCGTTTAAAATGTATCAGAAAGCTCTACTGACTAGACTGAAAGATTGATTTTTTTAGTAAAAGAAACCCGAATATCTTAGCTCCAAGCGGTAGGATATCATATCAGAGAGTCGTGTCAACGGAAGTGGACATTTTTTTGGGCGCATTTTTGTTTGCTCGATACAACAAAAACAAAAGTGAAGACAACAAAACAGCAAGCGGTGATGAAGACGATGCTCAAGGGTATAAAATTGTACTCAACCAGTACAGTAGTGTTCTCTGACCTGACAATATAGCTATCGTTGTCAACATTAAAGTAGATTTCATAACACATAATAATATGACAACATGCATCCCGTCCCAAACAGTATTTGCTCTAACTAGCGTAGACACGTGCTCATAACAAAATTATGTAAACTCCCCAATACTACACGGTCTTCAGGATAAAAATAGAGTCAGGAAATGGAAAAACATTTGTCTTATATAAAACTGTCATTTTATCAACTCAAACGGAGAACAACCATGCACAAGGTCCGTCATCATGTTATTCAGCCGTGATCTTACAAACTCCAAAAGGGAAAAAAATGGAGGAGCAAATTTTGTGGCAGGAAGATCAATTACAAGAACAATGCATGACTTCACTTGACACTGGAGGTATAGGCTACAAAAAAATGTTAAATTCCGGATTTGTCAATTCATCCCTTTTTTTCTTGTAGTAAAATAACAATAAATACAACTTGTAAGGACATAGCAATAGGAAAGCAATTTCCTTCCAACGATCATCGCATCATAACATAACGCCATGGAGGACAAGGTAACAAGGAGTTGACAAAGGGATTGCGGTTAGTTGAATTAGTGACAGACAAAAAAGTATTCCGATCAACACGGAAAACAACGCGATTACAGATAAACTGCCTAAATTCTGTACGTTTCTCAAACCTACTCTGCGACTAGATGGATGGATGGTGAAATTTTAAAATAAATAAAATAATTCCCTATCTCGTTTTAATAATAATAGATAAATGATATGCATTTCTACAATAATAGTTTACGCCGTGTGTGTCACAACAGTTGGATCAACCTTCACGCATGGATTCCTACGGTACATGAGCTTCGCTGGGATTTTCTTCTTAGACAGATGAATTGAACATAATAATGGATTAACTTGTATGATGGGAACCAAAACGACTTATCATGAGTAATTCGCGACAATGTATATGTGCATTACAGCACTTGAGTTTTTCATCAAAACGGGAAAATATAGGATTTTCTAAGATCACGCATCCATCCCGAAGGCCTGGGCTACTCACTCATACCTATTTTAACAGGAAGCAATAAATATTTATTGCTCGTCATAATAATAAGCCTATGACAAATTGAGCCCAGAGTTTATTGCAGCAGAAGCAAGAGGTACGTGATGATGAGTGATTATTTTATTATTATTTTCATTGTTTAAAATCAATTTGCTCTTTTTGTCACAAAGATTGTGCCATTAACATTCTTTGTGGTCTTTCATTGACACTACCCAAGAATTTCTCAAGTTTTAGTTTGCGAATTATTCAAGGTGACGGAGTACCTACTCAATGAACTATTTGATTGGGGACTTAAACACACTTACATACCTGAGGTATCGAGAATGTTTGTATGAATTTCGTAGAACAGCATGTCTGCCAACGGATGACTCACTTCCATAAAACCAATAAATGACATTAATATCTTGTTTTTCAAAATAACAGCAATTCTATTCAAGGTTGGGGTCGATTTTTTTTAGAGTTATCCCAAAAAAATAAATCCCAATTAAGTCGACAGTGCAGATTTGCTCATAATTTTATTTCGTGGTGGTAACTAGTTTATTTCCAAAGAAAATCCCATTCATGCACATCATCATCATGATATTCATGATCATCAAATATTATGATTTTGACAAAGGATTATCTAAAATACAAAGCCATAGGATTGCCCACTAAATCATCATAACATTAATCATTTTATCTTTTTTCATCAATAAAAGCGACCCACTATACCATATAACATTGAACAGTCCAAGTATGACTTGTTTATCAGAATGCCCGGCTTCCACTAATGATACGTTTTCCAAACCATTCCCTATAAGCAAACGCTGGACAGCGCATAATGCAACCCAAAGATACTTAACTATACTATACGTGCATAATTTATCTGTCATTTAACAATATTCCTCGTAGATCGTTTTCTTTGTTTACCTGACCTCGATATTTCGAGCTAGCCTGAATCCCTAGTAATAATGGAAACCTTTAAAGTATATCCTTAATTCTGACCAAGTCTCTAAATCCTCCATAGCTTTCTCCTTAAGAAGATAGGTCTTGGCTGTGGAACTAATTTATTTATCAAATTGAAATGGCTATTCATACTCTGGAAAATAAATTGGAATCTGAAATTTCCTCAGGAAGGAAATTGAAGTTGATATGTGTGCGCCGCCATAATAGGAATAAGGTGGATTTTGCCACCACCACCACCACCCATCAGACTCATCTACCTTGTAATAAGTATTAAGTATGGAGCCTACCTAAAGTATGAAATTTTTTCTCTGTTGTTCCTGAAGGTTGACTTAACTGACAGACATATTTTTTTTCATTCCATTTCCTTCCAGGAATGGGCAGTGTTGATTTTAATCCTGGCAACTGGATAAAAAAACGTATCCACTGCGGTGGGGGATTCAAGGGTCGTATATCTATATCGCTGGATTCCTTTCCACGGCTATAACCTTATTACCATGCATAATGACCGTATGTATTGATCAAACTAGCAAAAATTAGGTATGCCGAGTATGCCTATGAAAATGGCCTTTCCTCGTTCCCTTCCAACCCCCAAGTCTATTGTACTTTCTCTTCTGGAGAGAGAGAAAAAAAGGAATAAAAATTGTTTTCACAATCAATTTAGGATATCCATGGTGAATGCATGCAACCCATTTTAGCTTTCTACGAAATCTTATATCATCTAATGAGATTAACTTTTACAATGTCGTTAAACGCTATTCTGGGTTTATATGGGGAGAGCATGTCAGCTCTCAATAAATTCCCGATGCTTTTAATGTTGTTGGTTGTTGTAACCAGTAACAATTAACTTTATTGGAGGGTACTTTCTTTGTTTTCCAAAATACTTGAATGAAAGTACGTCAGATAGGTAGGGTTTTAGTTAAAGTCAACATGACTAATTTTTTCCAGTCAGTTTGACTTCCTTAAAAGGATCCCTTGTTAGCGCGAGTATATGCATAAGGATTGAAGAAAATTGGGGAAAAAACACTCCCGCTATACATGGTACATGCTCATGCATACTAACATAACTCAATAATTTTCCCAGACTTTGTTGGATTATAAGTAGAGTCAACACTTGCAACGATTAATGCAAGGTTTACCCTAGATTTTCTATGATGATAAGGGATTCGCTCGATGATGTGGCATATTGACATGATCATTTAGACTACATTGAAACAATTTCCGACATTTCTGTCACGCTTCCAAATTTCGCTTGAGTTTGAGACGAATCAGGGAAGGGAAACTCTGATGATTTGCTTTCATAGCTAACAATGGACATGGACATAGGTAAGTTATTTGTAGATGCATCGCATCGGGCACGGACCGACACATTGTTCCAGCGGATGCATTGCTTGGATGTTCACGTGCACCTGACAACACTTCCGATTGCCCTGTTTCATGAAAATTGGAAATTTCACTTCACTCCCTTCATATCCGAAAGCTAATGTAGCGGGAGTCCCGGGTTGTTCATACCTTTGGCAATTGCGTGTTTCTCGAGATAAGAGAAAACATTTAGAAAATAAAGTGAGCTTTAAGGTAGTCAGTCCTCTGAGCCTTCGTATTCGTAGAAAGTCATCCCTGTCCGAGGCCATTTATTCTTTGATATATAACATAGCTAAACGAATTATTTAACCAACAATGAGAGGCCGAAATATACGAAGAGGAAAGGAATTTAAATAACTATAAATGATTTAGCAGAGTGGTCGCGATATGCGAATATTGAAAAGCTAAAATGTCTCAATTATTTGACAAAGGAAATAAGTCGTAGTACGGCAATTAAAAATCCATTATCGACTGTTATAAATTATTTTCTTAATTAAAAACACCAAATAAATAATGACGAGCATGGAAAATAAAAGTATTCAAAATGACTACTTTATTGCAGAAATTTCTTAAAGTATGAACCGTTCCAAATCATAGAAACATTAATGACTAAATGACGGCCCCAATTATTTACGTTTTGCTTGAGAACCAACGAAAACACGCAGATTGCCATGAGGAAGGAACGCAATTTTCTTCGTCGTTCTACTAACTAGACGGTCTTGCATAGCGATAGGGAACTGCGCACAAATCGCCTTCTCATGTAATCACCACCATCTGCACTTCCCAGCAAAAACCATGTGAAGCAAAATCAATCTGATGCGTAAAATAATAAAAAGGTAGCTAGCTCCTAAGCTTTGGGTTTGCTTTGTTACTTCGTCTGTCTCTCGGATCATATCATACATGAGGATAATTAATGTTTTATAATACTCCAAGCTTAATTGCAAACTGCAATATATAACAATTATTCTCAAAAATAAACGAAATGATAGGGGACTACCCCGTTCTTGGGTATAGAGAATATTGTTGTTGTCTCAAATCCGGGAATGACTGGAATAGGTACAAAAAACAAACATGTTGATTTCAATAGTCTGTTCATGTACGGACGAATTGCGTTTTCTGGCGTGAAATGATACAAGGAAAAACTGGACCGATATTATCCATTTCTTTCTAAGATTTATCAAAAGTATAAAACTCCTGTCCATATTAAATTAAAGGTCTGCTTTTGTGCTGGCTGTTTTGATGATGATGATGAGATGCAATGATGACCATCTAGCTACATATTACCCTGGTAATACTCATTGTCAGTTGCATTCGCTACCTTTGTTATTTATTACAACTTCAATTTTGTTGGCGATGTCAAGGTCAATCATCAGGTTATTCACGTTAAACCACTCCGATCTCTGCTAAACGTTTCAAGCTAATTCTCAAGGGGGGTTTCGCCGTTGTTGTATCGCTTGACTATTGGCATGTTATGCTTGCCACTGGCTACTCCAATCAATCGTTAATAAGATAATTCATGTCAACCTAGTTCATAGCTAGGAATGGATGTCATGGATTGAGCGTAGATGTAACATGCCAATACAGATATGCTTACAAAGTTTTCAATTGAACTGCTTATTCATGATGATCGTATTATCGAATTAAGGTAGTAGAAGTGGAAGCTTCCAGTAAATTCAATCTTTTGTTCAGAGAATGCGTTGGGGGGAAATCGCAAAAATAACTATTTTACATGATATCTGCCTATCTAGCGAATACATATAATGTGCATTAACCAGTTGTACTGTTATATGATTTGCCCTTTTTTTATTAGAAAAGGGTCTCTTATCTCAATTTTTTATTTCAGATTGACGTCCTCGCTCAATTTTACTTCAATTTCTGCTCTGCTTTCTACGAACCGTTTTACAGGTAAGCTAGTTCTCAAAACACCATTTTTTTTAGAAATTTACATGCATCAGGTAAGCAAAGCAATTCCATTTTACAATGCAGGAAAAACAAAATCCATTTGTTGAACCGGATGAAAAAAACTAGGAGATAGAAGATAACGTTACTGCACTTATAGTGCAGTTCATAGGTCGAGACGATAATCATCATGTATGTACCTTTAAGGTGCATCTCATATAGTAAATGCTTTCTATCTATGTGGCACTAACTATGCAAGTATAACAACTTTACTAGCATAATCATGAATCCTCATTATCATCAGAATTGTTCAACAACAGCCTTGTTTAGGGTTTGCATATACATAGGAGCAACCTTCCATCATCATATTATCATTAAGAGTTCCGTGGTTCATGAGCTGAATAAAGTAAGCATTTACTGTTCCATTTTTTAATTGGAGTAGAGTTCTAATCTAATATATGAAAATCCCGTCACATATCATAATGATGCATAAAGAGAATTATAAGTTGAGCCCAACCAGGACAATTTATATAAAAATTACGCGAGGCAACTCCTACATAATATTATTCGCCATTCGTTTAAACCTTGTGGCTTGGCTATTTTGTTCGGAAACTCGAAGCCTTGGGGAAAGGATAAAACTGGAGTTGGTTTCATAAGTGCATTAACCTACTTAAAGTTGATGCAACTGCAATTCTATGCATTTCTTCCGCTGCTCTCCTATGATGATGACCCATCATCCTTGTAAGGAATCATGAGTGATTTTGGGCATGAATTGTTCTTAAATGGACTTCAGTTTAAGATGAATGCATGAGATGTCAGAATAAATATAATTAATATAGTCCAGAACACGGACGGAACGATACAAGTTTTCTTTCTCTCTCTTTTCACTATTTTCCCCTTACACTGTTGCATGTATAGCTGTTCATGATATTCAGAGTCAGGGTTGCTAACAATGACCTACGTCTTGTATCATCTATAGAACAATATAGATTTTTTTCTTTGACAATGACGACGACTAAGACACTAGTTGAGGACAACAATTATACCATTGCAAACTTACCACCTCACTATTGATCCCTTTGACAATTGCCAGTACCACTTTACGAATTACTACAAATGGCTACTTAAAGTTATCTGACAACTTTCAACCGAACTGGTATTGAACGTAAGAGCGAATCAACATGATCATCTCATCATCAGCAGCATATCCCCAGCTAAATGTAAAAGTAATAATAATGATAACTGGTAACGACTTCAAAAAAGCAAACTTTTTTTCGCGATCCCTCACCAATAACAGAAAATGAGTTTTAGCTAGTAGTAAGTAGGTACCGAAAACGCCAATCCATCTGACGATCATGCTTTAACAATGTAATCTCAATAATAAACGGGGAAAGGTATGACAAGGTTTTTCGCTCAACTTTTGTTGGCCGATTCTGTTGGCTCTCTGGTTCTGGTGTAAGTAAATGTTGTATTGTAAATAAAATTCTACATTGATTTAATATGATGATGATGGTTTTGGTGTTGTAGTATTGTTATGGATAGCCCAAGTACTAATATACGACAACAATAGGATGTCGAGTGGAGAGTCGATGTCGAATCTCTGAGAACAGTAAATAGGCAAGGAAAACACGCTGCAACTGCTAGTAACTTGACTAAAGTGCTAGATGAGATTTGCATGTGCTACAGGAACGGTATGCAGTGATTTTTTAAAATGCAAGTTTGCGACTTATCTATTCTGCATAGATGCAAAATGACATGCAACTGAACAGGAGAGAAGAACGAGTAACTGCCTTCCTTTTACCTGTTTTTTTTAAATTCTTGTCTGGCTCTGTACACTGTACAGGATGATGATAGGGATGGGATGACGATAATGATGACTCTTGGCATTTTTCTCCTATTCCATTTTTTATTGTTAACTTATACCCTTTTTTCTTCGAACAAAGATTAAGTCTTCTTTGTTTATTGAAATGATATGCGGTTTTTTAAACATATAATATGCTTTTCTACAAGACTATAGTAAGAAATGATGAATATACAGAGATATTAAGCAGCTAGCTATTGAAGGGTGGAAAATGTAAGATGTAAGGGAAAAGTAACTAAACAAATCTTTCATATCCGACAAAGCTAACACACATTGCAGCTTGCAAGTGTCTGTCTGCATGCAATGAAAATTAATCAAGCTTTCTTTACACTATTTCATATCCCTGTCCTCTATACATACATGCGAAGGTGAGTAAAATTTCGTTATTTTTTTCACAACACAATCAGCCTGGCTTATCTACATGAGAACTGATATGGTCCTTAAATTTAGCCGTAAAATGAAGGAGGATAATAAGTGACAGTAAAGTTAAAGATTCCTTTTGCATACGTCAATAAAGGGGGGCAAGATCACAGGTTTAAGCATTAATTTGGCCCCTTCTTCATTATTGTAAAATGATCATTATTAAACATGAAACTAAGGATAAGGATATTGAGGGGAAACTACTATTAGAGCAAACCCCCCCTTGTGATCTTTTTTTTGGGTACGTTTTACAACTTGAATTATGAAATTGTCTAATGCAAAATGGCAAAATGTAGCCGATACCGAATACTGATGATTGCTAAAAACTAATAATACAATGAACATGTCAAACGAACATGCTTCTCCTTACTTCAAAGTTACTACAAAAAGTCGAATGAAAGCTACATAATAAAAAAATGATAATTTTTCCTTACCTCCTAAATCTAGAATGCTATCTAATTCCAAAACTGTGTCCTCATTATCTGATTCCGTCTCCATCCCATTGCTCCTTTTATAGGGTAGAAATCACCCTCACTCACACCCAAATGTTATTCCATGCAAAAACCTACAAAGGGACCCAAGTCCTCATCTTCCACTCATAGCCCAGTATCGCACCCTCTTTCACATGCTCAACTTATTTCTCACTTTTGTACACGACATGGACATGATTTCACCCTTTCCAAAAATACAAGGCATATAAAATCAAGGCTTATTAGCTGGATCACTTGCAAACTCTTGCCCACTCCTCCCGTTTCAGCATAACCAAACCATTACGGTTTCTACAACTCTCCGCTCTGCGACTCAGTTTTCATCGATGATCGATCATCCTCCTGAAAGGTGACGATGATGCTGATGCTCAAGTGCCTCTTTTAAAGACGTTGACAATAAATAACATTACATTATTTAGTGATCACACTGAATCCGGTGTAAGCAAAACTGAACATTGTGCCCTGCACACTGCACTTGGACTACTGATGTATAACTTATCATTGCATGATTCGATTTCTTACTGCTCCATATATAATCAACGCATTAGCCTGGTAACTACGGCAGAGATTATTGTATTGTGGTCTGCAGTAGCTTTTAAAGTAAAAAAATCCTCTGTCATTTATCTATCTACCTGTTTCTCTGGCAAACTGAGCCAACGTAACGTATCCCAAACAACTGTTGCTTTCCTAACATGTGCTGACGATAATGGTTTGATGGGATTATAATATTACTGTGGGATATTACTACAATACTACATGTTGGTGATGGAAGTTTTGCTGGTTAAATAGAATAATACCCTAACACAACCAACAATAACAATTGTATGAATGCATGCACTATTGGCTTATTTTACTACTAACTAACGTACGCTTCATGATTCTCGTGGAGCTTCACGTACTCACTCGCTCGACTCGTCTTCGTCGTAATCGTCCTGAGTCCTGAACACCGTCAGTGGGATCTTCTTCAAGCACCTTTGGCAACGTAGCCATTCACCTGCAACAGCATAACACCAACAGATCAGCGACAACCTGCAATAGTGAGGAGTCATCTTCATTTTTTATTATTCTAGCATTGCCATGATCATGGTCATACCTGTTCAGCATAGTTTCAGATATTTTTTTCAAATTCACCATTTAATTTATTTTGCAGAGTTGCTCTTTCGGCTTGAGTGAACTGTTGAGGTATGAAAGTATGAACTGAACATTCATGCATGGAATGAACTGACTTCTCCATCTCATTTCACCCTGTAGTAACTGGCTCATGTTGTGGTCAGCACTACACAATTAGGACAACAATCAACGAGATGGCAATAATGACAATGTGGTAGAAGAGGCTCTTGGATCTGTTGGATGATCTCTGAACAAAGTAAAAGCTGCAGTGGTGCTTTGAAGCGACTTCTAGAGTTTTTCATGCGTAGAACTGCATGCAGCTCAAAGAATTGTAAAGTACTAAACACTGATGATTAGTATTATAAATGCATATTATTCTATAAAAGTTTACGAGATTTAAATTAGTAATTAGTGGATTAGTTGTGTATAGAAAGAATAAAATTTAGTGTAAAAGGTTATGCATTTCTTTAAACAATGAGCGGACAACTTTTTATTTTCAAGTTTTATCGTCAACATCTTATAATAGGAATAGATGTTGCCCCCCATAGTATTCAAGGAAAAGATTAAGCATGTGATTTAAAATAGCTACTCGATTTCGAGATGAACCCAGCGAAAGGTGGGAGGTAGTTCTTCCCCTTCATCGTCCTTTTGGTCGGCCTTGTTGACTTCCTTCTTTCCAACGGCATCGGGCAAGAATCGTTCAGTGTTCAGAATCTTTCGGCACGGGACAGAGCGAGCCGCCAAAGCGTCAGAAATGGCCTGGATACGCAGCAACTGACTGAGTGGAAGAGTGGATCTGAGCAAATAGGATAAGCAAATGAAATGCTATTAGTGTAATAGAAATTAATATAACATTTTGCTAATAACGGGTTTTTAAACCTTATTTAGTTTCTCTTTTAATTTTATCAACGCAGATTATGTACTCTGTACTATGTTATATAATCATGAACGCAAACTTACGGAGGCTCCGGTCGCATATCACGCAATCCTTCGGTAGTTCTTAGAGCCAGATCCAATCTCTCATGCGCTCGCATCATCGGTTCCGGAGAGTTTGGGCTGAAAATATGACAATCACAACCAATTTGAATTATTTCATGAATTTAAACATCAACGACTACAAAAAATTCAATTAACAAATAACTTTGTCAATGTATTTTCAAATTGGATGTTATTTTTTGCAATTAAATTCAAACTATTCAGAAATCAGAGGTTTTATATGATTTAAATATTTTGATTGTTTTAAACATACGGTACGGCTCCAAACGGATTATGCTCCAGAGAGTTTGATCTGTTGGCAATGACAATAAAAGCCACTTTGAATTATTTGATTACTTTGAATATTAATGACTATAGAAAGAAGTCTTATAGGATTTAAATTTGATTGTTTTAAACGAACCTCGCACGTTCTCCGATAGCCCCGAAAGGATTAGGTTCCGCAAAGTTTGTCCTGTTGAAAATATGTTTTATGGAAAATAAAAACCACTTTGAATTATTTCATAATTTGAATACTAATGCCACAAAACAATCACGTAATAATAAACTTTATCAAGTGACTCAAGTGCCAAGACATTTCCAAATTAGATGTTATGTTTTTGTAATTTACAATTAAAACTACTCAAAATTCAGTTGTTTTTTATGATTAAAATATTTTGATTGCTTTAAGCGAACCTTGCTCCGGTAACTGCCAATGGGTTCGGCGGTTCCAGCAAAGTTGGAATGTTATTATTTATTATGTCTGCTAGTCTGTCGACATTTGAGTGTCTGTCAAAACCAATTTGAATTATTTCATTACCTTGAATATTAACGACTGCAAAAATTCACTTAACAATATAAATGATTTAAATATTTTGATTGTTTTAAACCAACCTTTCATGCTCTTCAAAGGTTCCAAAAAGATTCGTGTCGGGAGAACTTTGCCTGCTTACATTATCAAAACGAATTTGAATTATTTAATTAATTTGAATATTAATGACTTTAAAAAATCCCTTAACAATTAACTCTGCCAATGCATCTCCAATTAAAACTACCAAAAAATCAGATATTTCATAAAATTCAAATACTTTAATTGTTTTAAATATAAAAAGCTTAATTACTTAATCACCAAAAACCTTTCACTGAATTGCTATAATTAGCTTGTTTAACTTACCGTAGATTGTTCCAGTGGATCCGACCGGAAAGTAACCCTTGATTTTTAACTCGCATGGCTCTCCCAACACAAAACTTAACCAAACTGGGAATTTCTAGGCTGAAAAATGAATAACTTTTTTTAATCGCTAATTGCAATTGTGGTTTTGGAGGGTTCTTAAATAACCTCAATTAATTTAAACCACGACTTGAACTGACCAGAAACCGAGTGATCAATCATGGACCTGAACCCATAAAAAATCAAGATTCTGACTCACTCTCAATTAGTTTTGCTAAAACAATTTTCTTTATATGGTTGTAAATGGCCTCCTCTAATTTAAAACAGTAGTTTTAAGCTGATCAAATAATGTAATTATTAAATAGCAGAACAATTCTGACGGAAGTAAAAACGAATTCATCTCTAGTGAAAGTCGCTCGTCAACTCCAAAGCAAATCTATTAAAATTCGCGTGAGTGGCCGAGATCATGAAAGTTTGGAGAAACCCAAGAAGTAATGAGCTTTGATGGGGGGATAGTCGTAGTGGGACTTTGACAGATTCTCAGATGCCGCATCATGATGGTGGTGATGATAATGATGATTATGAGTATGATCAGGGTTTTTTTATCCAAAGCCAGTAATGCTAATCAAATACCAATGACAGGTTGATGAGATGATGATGGACAGGAGCGCAGCGTTCCTTCATCCTTTTCTGGACCGGTCAAGCGCAAAGTACTAAGATATGGAAAGTGAAAGCATGAAGATGGTAATTGGACATGGATGCGTTGTACGCTGCTGGAAGGGTGAAGGCAGGCATTGGGTTTTTGCAACGCTATGTGTGATTTCCCATGCATATTCTTATAAACTCTAACACACCGTCTAAAAAACTTGCTGCCACTTACCCCATACTGAGGGTCAATAATATTGCATCAAAAAATTGACCTTGACCTATATTTGTCGTTTGGGTTGGCTTTCATGGATGGACATAATTTACTTCGAAAAAGACCCAATTGGGTAAAAAATCTGAATTAGTACGGCTTGGAAATTGTCAAGAATGATTGGAAAGGAAGATATGGTACCAACATGAGGATGCATCGAGAATTTTTACAGAAAGAAACTATAAGAACTTCAAGTGTTTTTGTACTCGAAAGGATCGTTTTTCATCTTTAACCTATCACCTTGTAATTTTCGTTTTTTTACCCGATTGAGTTATTTTTTAAGTTCATTAATTAATAAATTATATGCATATTCTTTATCGGCCTGATAAGAGCTTTCGATTGGTGTATCACACATTCGCACTTGAGAAGGTTCACATTCACATTCATGGAAAGTTCCCACGCATGATATTGACACTATTACTTTTTATATTGCCCCGAGAATCGCAGCCATTTCCGCGTTATATGACTAATAGGCGGACAGACGGGCCAAACATTCTTAATAACTAGCGATCGCAAGTTAATGGTGGGAGAAAAGTTGGAGTTGTACGTTTTAGAGGGACTTTATTGCTGAAAATTCGTTGGTTTTAGTAGAGGAAAATGGAATAAGGTAGTCACCAAAAGTAGGGCCACAAGATTTTAATCCTCGTAGTTAGAACTGTAAACTATTTATATAGCCAAG
>JAQGAH010000033.1:0-120013 GCA_034696885.1 Lepidocyrtus paradoxus
AAGCTGACACATATATGGAAATTGAGAGGCCGCAGCGCAGCTGCGTTCCTCTCAATTTTACCAGAGATTTATTAGTACTTTGGACAATGGAGATTGAGAGCTGAAGTGGGATCTGGAGATAAATGAATTTATTACTGCTATTGTTACAAGAATGAGAGAATGAGTCAACTCTTCAATAATAAATATCATCCGAGAAATAGTCGATGGGGATACTACTCAAGAGAGATTAGAGGTTATGAAAAGAGCCTAAATGATTGATGATGGTTTCAACATGGAAATAACTATATTCATACGGAAAGATTTTTTAAACATTATTTAAAGTCTGGGTTCATTTGATTTCCCCTAAAATAACAAGGTCCGACACCCGCTCATTTGAAAAAAAAAAATTATTAATCTTTTTGCTAGAAACAAACTTTTTTGAAGTCGCCGTTGAAAAATTATTATTTCCTTCTTTTAAACATCTCAACTGTTCCTTGTTTAGGAAAGGGATTGATTTATTCACCTCAGACAAAAGAGTATCACGCGTGCTTCTCGAAAAAAACTTCAACTAAAATATATAGCTTTCACTTGCGGTTTCTAACGGGCCAGACAAACTTGCATTCGCAAGGAGCTGTGGCGTTAAATTTTCTTCTAAGATAAAATTTGCATTTCAGTCAGGACTTGTATGAGTGGTGTGCGTGGTAATACGGAGCATCATCATCATCATCCTCCTTACCGCATCGTCTATCGGGAAGAAGATTTTTCTCAGCCGATTTCACAAGAGGATTTTCAGAGTGTCATCGGGAATTTATGTGCTTCAAAAGCGACAACGTTGTCTACCAATGGAACGCACTATATTTGCGAATATATTTGTTCGAATTAAATTTCATTGGCAACTCAACGCCTCTTCTCTTTTCCTGTCAGACAAACCAAGACCCATACTTATGTGCTGGCAAAAAAAAGTACCGTGTTTATGTAATGAGAAAGGGCTGATAATGATTATGTAAAAAAAAAGTTGGTTTTAAAGTTCCTCCTTTTTAACACTGACACACACTCAAGTAGCTAGTTATGTTATTCTACTTGAGTAGTCTAGTGGTATGTACATACGCAGCCCGGAGTTGTAAACACTTCAGCCGATCTGTTGGAATGGCGCATATTTCCACTATCATTATTGCGATCATCATTCCCATTTACAGTCCTTTAGGATCCACTTCCCTGTGGATGAATTAAAATAAAATTCTCGCTAATCCCAGTTTGTAAAAGCGTAATTCATTCACAAACATGACCACCAACATGCACTCCTACATTGTTCTGGTGTTAACATTAGCCAGCAATTTTTGTTTTCTGAACCTGATATCCTTGTCTATTAAAAACTACAACAAATTCTCAATTTCTCTTCCACAGGAAGAAAAAAAGCGGCAACTGAGCTCAGGAATGGGAATGGAGGAGAACTGCATAAAGCATATAATTTAGGGAAACACGTCAAGAGAAATTTAACGTGGAAATAAATGGGATGTGTAGTGCACAGAGAAAAAATTCGGTCTGAGAGGAAATGAAAAGGAGGAAAAGAGATGCTTGTTATCTTCGAAAATAAATCACGTCACAACAGAAAAGAGGAGGAGGAATGAAGTAGTCATCATGAAACGACTTGAGAAGCAAAAAGAGAGAAAAAATCGGGAAAAAAGAGAGAAACCAACAGGAAGATTCTAATTCCCAACTGAAAGTAGACTCTACAGAGGAGTAGCCGAAGAAAGGTTAAACTGATTGGTTTGGATGTGTCGGTGGACATTTTTTTCGTTTTTTTACCGTTCAAGGATTGCGTTCTAAAGAATAAGCCATGTTATGTTGCATTTACTAATATAATTACATGGGGAAATGGCTAGATGGAAATAATCTAGAGCGTAAAACTATCCATGTAACATAAAATTAGTAAATAATGCATAGGTAAATTAAATTCAGTTGCTAATATTTCAAATCTTCTTCAAGGTATATGTTTTTCCACTTTATGTTTGAGCATTCTGAGAGTAAATTACATTCACTGACATTTGATGACAGAGAGAAACCAGGCAAATAATCTCAGTCTATTTGATGCCCAGAGAAATAAGTTTAAAAAAAAATGAATAAATATCACATTCACTTGTACGACTGAAATTGCATATATTTTTTGCACACATTTCATTCTTTCATTTTAAATTGATCAAGTGAAAATTAGCCCGTAAAAGAATTCGTTAGCGTTTTAAAATCTCTTTTTTGGTACATTCGGCCACGTGAGAGATTATCCCTAATTTAGCTCAACAACATTTAAAGTACACACTTGCAGTGATGGATAATCTCCCTCTTCCCAATCCATTTCCCTACTTGCTTCCCCAAATGGGAAGCCGTGCCGTTGTTTTTTTTATCTTATAAATAGAAAATAAAAGATGAGCATGTTGAGTGAGTTAACTTTTTGTTCTGAAGAGGGAAAAAATATGGTACAAGTCTAGCATACTTCCAACAAGATTCATACCTAGCAAATAAGAAACTTTTCCTTTTTTTACTGGGCATCATCATCATCCATATCATCCCGATCATCATCTCATTACGGAGAATGCCCAAGAAAAAAAAAGTTTTCATCGGTATTGGAGGAATTGTGCTACGACAGAGAAAAAAATCTTTACAAGGAAAGCCCCCATCCATATATTCAATATCTGTCCTATTCCTTCCCCGCTTTTTTTATATCTCCTAATCTCTACATCAGAAGAATAATATTATTAGTCTCGAGAGAGAGAAAAAAATAGCCCTCATTTCCCTTTTCCTTCCTAAAAAATTTTTATCTCCAAAGGAAGAAAAATATTGGGACTGTGAGCACATCCACAGAGAGAGAGCTACAGAGATAAACACGACATTCATAAATACTTCCTTCCTCTCCGTTTACCTAGCCCTGTGTATGGCTCAGTGATAACTGTGTGGAAAAAGCTAAAAAACGACTGTAAAAAAGCCCATTCTTCATTCATATTTATGTATATTACAGAAAGAGCCGTGAAAGAGGGAAATATTCCGGATCACAATCCATAACTCAGTCGACATATGTTCGCACGTTGGGAAAGTGAGTTGGAAGAGAGAGAAGTTGGTGATGCTGAAAGCGATGATGATGCTGATGGGGAGGGAAAAGGAGAGGAAAAGTGTTGGGAAGAGAGTTTCACTATGATAGTGAGAGTTTTAAAGAGGCATCAAACGAATATAAATACTTGGGCACATCCTTAAAAAAACGAGCCCTACTCCATATAGCTCCAACCCAGCCCATAGTATAAAGACCGGAACGGATGAACATGCTCGAAATAAAGAAATTACTTTATTATGATCAGCGTTAAGTCTTTAGTGAAATACTTTGGTGTAGTCCTCTCTCTCTCTGTCGTGTGCTAAGGCTAAGGCTAATGGGGGGCTTCTTTGGAAGAAACTTAGGGAAAAAACCTTTTCCCTACTTCATTTCACTCTTTAAGATATGGGATATGATGTTAGGTGATGATGGCGATACGGCGTGATTATGATGAGGATATAATGTTACTCTTTGCTAATGCCATGACTTTTTCCCTCAGCTCGGAGTAATCGGAGGAGGAAAAAAAAAACAGCACGAGAAACCTCCTTAAACTCCATTTAGCACTCCAAGGATACAAGAAAGTGCTGCTGGTGTTTCGCGGTGAGGACGACTGTGTAAAAAGGATTCTCTCAAGATGCTTCTCCCAACCTCTCGACTGAGTGCAGGGAAGAAGAGGTTGACTCAAAGACATAAGAACGTCCTAAGTAAGATGATGTTGTTAGTTGGTGAAGTGAATAAGAGCGGGTGTTTGGTTTTTTCTTTCGGGAAGGGAAAAGTAAGTCAACAAGTCTTAAGTAATAGAACAGTGATCCAAAAATACACTTATGAAAAAGACATCTGCTAACTTCACAACATCAACTTCCCTTCTTAAAATAACAGGGATTCCAAGCCAAGCCATTTTCATCCGAAGTAATATGGCAGTATGTAAACAGAGCTGGGATAAGACATGAGACGGAACCCCCTCGTCAAAAAAAATCTATCTATGCTCACAACAATAACACGTCTTCATTCCTCAGGAACAAAAAAAAATGTCTGCAAGATCCACATGTCCTGATAGAAAACTATGTTTTTTATATCTGCCTTTTTATACTCTTTAAATAATGGCATGCGTGTTTCCCCTTTTCTCATTTTTTATATCCTCATTATCATCAACACAATCGTTAGCAGTGTGATCGGCAACTATTTTCAAAAAGGGAGGAGAGCCAGAAAGAAGAAAAAAACGAATTAACAACTTTTTTCCTCCTTTAATCGCATATAAGTAGTTTGGAGCTGATGGGATGAGAAGGGAAAATCATGGTTCAAATCCAGATAATTTTATCGGATGCTAAAGCTGCTTCATTTGCAGAGAGGAAAAAAAATTGTGGAGGAGGTAAAATAAAGATGAGATGAGAACAGACATGTTGCCGCTCCGTACGAAAGGCAAATCAGAGGAGTCAGAGAGAGATGTATTTTCTTAAAGAATTTTTACAATTTATTTTTAACAACTTTTTTTCCTCTCTTTTTAAAGAATGATTTTATTTCAGCGAAAGAGAATTATACTAAGCATTAATAACAGTCGAGCTGATCAAGTAATAAGCATGCCTAATAAGTATGACGTCTCACTTTTTTTCTTTCCCTATCACGAAGGAAGCCCAAAAAAGCGTAGAACTATTTTCAAGGGAATCTTCCCTCTGGTGTAATTTTGAAGATGAGAATGGGCTTGGAATGCGTTTTGGATCTAGTATGCGGAGAAATTCCTGAAACTACTTTTCATGACATCAAATAAACTCATTTTTTTCCTCTAGATAAAAAAATGTGTAGCGTTTGGAGCATCCTCTCATTTGTAAAAGTGCTCAACTTTCCTCTTGTATAGTTCCTCCAAAATCTGAACATGTGCATGTTACACATGTACAACACTTTCTTACAAGATTTGGAAAAAAAAAACTCTCCTTTCAATTTCTCGCCGTGTGAGTTAGGTAATAGCAGATATACATTATTGATATTTAACAATACTCCAAGGGCGTCAAGAAAGAGATGGCTATAGTGTTTAAGGTTGGAACAAAGTTGTTTTTTATGTTATTAAGGTAGATTACATTAAGGTGGCTGCTAGGACAAGAATTCCTCCCAGCAATGGGAGGATGACGAGGAGGATTGTCTCTCGGTTTTGCCTCACTGGGCTCAAATGGAGTTCTCGTTTCTTTCTCCGACTCGTTGCCAGTGCGGGAATATATATTTTCCCCCGTGTTTTTTCCGCTTCTTAGCTCGTGTAGAAAACATGGAAAGGGAAGCACTGACTAGGAAAATATTACTGCACATATGCACAAACTGCATGCGGTTTTTGAGGCTGAAGCCCACATGCTTGCCAAACACCTGAATCCAAACCAAAATCAGTTGGGCTTATAAAAATTTGGTGAATGAGAAAGTGCAACCAAGTCAGCATTATAGACAACTTGTGCATGTGGAGTTGGCGACTGTGGATATGCTCATTTCCCTTCCAAGTAGAAAAAAATATTCCACGAAAAAAAAAAGTATAATAGTTTGTGAATAGCTGCCAGCTAGGTTTCGTGTTGCAGTAGGAGAGAGAAAAAAAATGACGGATCAAGTCGGTTTTCAACTTGGCAGTTGGTATGTTTCTCACATATTGTTATTATCATCGTTTATTATTACCCCTTTTTTGCTTGTCGTTTGTAAAGTGCTTCATCAAATTAGGCTCAATTAGTGAGCAGTAGTGGGATGCACATTAATACTTTTACCGGCTATTCATGCTGATGATGATGGTGATAGGATGAGTTTTTTTTCTTCACTTTTTTTCTGATGAACCAGCCTGAGAAACTCTTAACTTGCTACACATATATAATTTCAGTTCATTTGGGGAGGATTGATGTGAAGAAATGTGTTCCTTCACTGGAAGTGCTGTGGACGGACGGGGATAATCGATGAGAGGAAAAAAAAGGAGCTATTTATTGTGGATACTTTTCCTTTATCATTATCATTTTGGTGTAAGATAATGGCCGGATTAATGGGGGTGATGATGATGATGATGACAATGTTTATAGTTTTAATCTCTCTCAAACAGCTCACAATGAAAATGATCTGGAGAGTGATACTAAAAAGTGGAGGAAGGAAAAAGTTGATCTAGTTTCCTTTTATCTGCCGGGTAAAGTACAAACAAGAATGGTATTATTAAATGCTAATACTTGCTTTGTGGTGGGGGCTGCCTACCTAGGATCTAGTTATTTTGGGATGCCTTAGGCACCATTACACAGCATTAAAGCGTAATCATACAGAGATAGTATATGATGGTGATGAGGATGATGATGATGATGAGAGAACCTTTCAAATGGTTAATGCGTAATGCTAACCAACAAGTATGTGGAGCCTGCAGCTTGACAAAAAAAAATATTCTTCTGAATCAATTTTTCTCAGCTATTCTGAGCAACTTCAAGAATGGATTGTTTTACTTACGTTGTAGTCAAGGGAAAGCTGAACACCAATTCCAATCAATCCAGGTATGCACGAGTAATTAACTCAACTCGAGAGTATTATAATTATTTGCTGTTTCCTTAACACAATTAAGGAATCAATCAATATTATGCCTATTAAGATCTGTTATTTTACTGAAGGAATATGGAGAAATGCTCACTGCACTTTATACAATATTCACTTTTACACGAGAATAACCAGCACTTTATATTTTTTCAGCTATTAAATTAGACTCTGATTGAGTGATTCAATATTTGAGAGAATTATGACACCACTGGCTGAACCCGAAGGATTTTAAAATATTCCTAAAACTTTCTTTCCCTTCCTTATGCTCACTGCAATCCCCGTTGACAACTGAAGTTTCCTTTTTGCTTTGATTGTAGAGCTGAGAAAGTTGAGGAGTCCCCTCCCAACTTCATCCAGTTAAATTAGGCGTGTTATTCAAAAAATGCTTTGATTCTGGTCCGTCCTTCATGAAAGGGAAAATGTTTTTTAAGAGGGAGGCCTAATATGAAATCAAGTTCTTTGTTATTTCCACTCCTCCACCAATGAGAAATCTCTCACAAGTTTCTCAGCACACCGGAAACATCAACTTGGAGAGGGGCTAAAGAGCAACTTAGAGAGCTCCAGAAGAACTCCCCAAGATGAGGAATGATTTGGTTGAAAACTCTTGAGAATATTTTTTCTACCTCTTCACTTTGACTTCTGCCACCTTTTCACTCAACTTATTCCTAAATTGAAATTCAATCAAGTTTCGCCAACACCACCGGGCGGTGGACAAAGTTGATAAGAAATAGTCAGCTAGGCCAAATTTTCCCCTTTTTTGAATTCAGACCACATGTGCGCTAAACAGATACACAATATGCAGTCGTCAAACTAATAATCCACTTGTTAGCCTTCCTTTCTTCCCAGTTGAACTGGAGAAAACATTACTCCTCTCCTCTTAAACTTTTGATTTGATTTCTAAACTCGACCATGTCTCCTCCAAACTCACTATCCAATGGGGCTAACAATATGTAAAACGAATTTAAAGCAGCCCCCAAGCCGCGTTCAATGAACAGATATGAAGAGATGAAACAAGTTGTGAACGACAACTTTCTATTCCAAGTTCACCACAAAGTGATGAAACCAAGTGAGTCCTTTTTTGTCCAAAAATATATTGCTCCGATAGGATACCAGGATATTTTTTGCACTCTCATCGAGTCAGTTAGAGTAGGACACTGAAAAAAACTTTCTCATGGCTCAATCCATCAGTTGAAGAAAAAAATGTTGGAATACGACAGTTCATGCATAATATATGAATGGCAAGGCGAGAGCTCGTGTCAAAACGACTATATAGCTTGACAGTAGATCATTTCCAATGTTGGAGCAAGATGGGAAATCATAACTTCCAGGGAGCCTTCTTCATAATATTCTTACACTATATTTTATTGGAAATATGTACACGTTTTTTTTCCTCCAAACTACATGTGATAAAGCTGTAAGATTTCTTCTAGTTTTTTATTCCACTGTCAGCTTCCACATTTGTCAGGAGTGATCAATTTAAGTTTCTTTAAGAGTATAATTTAACTGGTTGTCAGGAATATATTTTGATATGCTATCGTATTGGAATGGGATAGGCAGAGGGATGCACTGCTAGCTAAAATGTTATGACTGCTGAAGTGAAGATGAGTTTATCGTTTCATTCACGTGTAAGCTTGAGAGTGTATTTTTAGTTTTTCCTCACTTTCAAGATTTTTTCCCCACCTTTACCTCCACGAGAGTCTAGTCCTAGTCCGGAGATTACAAGTGGAATCAGAATTTTCATAATTTAAAGCTGCCAAGGAAAATTTCCCACACATGAGATATCACTAATAACTGTGATTATTAAACCATGTGGGTTTATGGATCACTAAGGATGTTGACAGGAACGATATGTTCGGAGGAAGGAAAAAAAATGGAGTAAAAAGCGAGTGGAAAAACACCGTTAAATCGAGCACAGACTCACACCATCATAGATTATATTAGTTTCAACTATTCCAACGACACTTTTTTCTACCCAGCACATCACTTTAGTCTGATATGTAAGGAGGGGAAGTATCAAAGGAGACTCCAAATTTGAGACTCTCGATCTTTCATTCTTTCCCATATGAAGCTAAATGGGTTTTTGTTCCAGCAGAAGGGAAATAAACTAGTCCTTGTACACTTTTTCGCAATTTTTCCCTTGAAGAAAATTAGGAGCTAACTGTTCCCAACACTTTTTCTTTATTATTTTCTACTCCTCTTCTCAATCCTCACAAGATAATGTGCATGCGGTTAATATAAAGTAATTGCAGGAGTCTCCTAAAAGAAACTACGGCTCACTAGCGTGTGGATTAGCCATCCCTGCAGAAAAAGTGCAGACAAGTAGAGAGCAGCACGAATCGTTGTTACAGCTTAGATTGCAACAGAAGAACTGACAAGGACTCGACTAGTTCATTCTGAGAAAGGTTTGCTTGCAGCTGCTGTAATACCGCCGTCGTTGTTGGCTTTTGGCTGGGTGAGCTCATGATTACACCACATCCTTTAGTTCCATGCAGTGAGGAAGATCCCCCATTCGAGAGAAAAAAGGACTATTCCCATTCATGCCAAGCTTGAAAAATGTTGAAGCCCAAAAACCCCACACTAACAACACTCACCAAGTGGAGAACTACCAAACCTGGCTGTGCATATCACACCACAGCCGTTGCGGAGTATCGAGGCAGTAGGGGAAAGTGATGCTATATGGCCTACCCTCCAAAACTCGTCGAGGAATGCTGAAAACTCAAACTCGTGGTAATGGTCGTGGTAAGCATTGACAATGATGATGATGGGGAGCGGAGGATGATGATGATCATGAGAATTGTGATAGTGGCACTACCATCTTTGGAGCAGTCATACATGCTCATGTGTGGCCAAAGGGATGATGTGACTTTAACTTCCTTCTCACTACTACACCTTTCCCCTTGAATATACTTGAACCGAAGAGGAGAGAAAAAAACACCGGACGCGGATTCACTTTTAGAGCCGTATAACCGGGCTCCAGCAGTAGATGAATGAAGGCTCCCCCACATAAATATATTCCCTCATAACTATAATATCTCTCTCAGAAATAAAAAAAAAGAGAAAAAACTATTTCCACATACTATGTACATATTTGTGTAGAGGGGGAAAAGAGAAGAAAAAATGGGAAAAGGAAAGAGAGAGGAAAAAAAATGAAGATGTGCTTTGTAAGTTCCGGATCTCTCCCTTTCCAAGATGATGTCCGACCTCGTATTACGTATTCTGGTGGAGTAGGAGCAGAAACAGTAACACCATGTCCGTGCATCCTTTTTATGGACATGAAAAACGGGGAAAATCTTACTCCTTCTGCTGCCTTCTCAAGAAAAAACTCTATATCTTTGAGGAGAAAATGCTCTTTTATTCTTTAATATAAAAGGACTGCGCCACAAGGAAAAAAATACGGAAGAGAAAGGGAAGATATGGAACAAGCAAGTGAAATAGGTGGACGATATGGTATGTGAACAGAGTCCATGAATGCTGGTATCATATTCAGATGGAGAAATATAGTTAAGTAGACTCGAGAAAAGGGAGAGAGTCAAGCCCTTAGAACATCCCATGAATTCTGAGTGACTCTACTTGTACGACCATCAGCATCATCAAAATCCCCCATTGTAACCAACCACTGGACTAGGCTGAATGACGGAACACGCCTTAACTTTACGGAATAGCTTTCTCCAGCTTTTTTGGCAAAGAGCAGGAAAGAGGCTTGAAAGAATGATGTGATGATCAGTGAAAATGTTTTATTTTTTTCCCCTTCCACTCCCCCCAAACATGTGTTGGACGGGGTTAGAGTTATAGTTACTGCTGTACATTCACACTCACTCCGTTTATAGTTTGGAGGAAAATTGCTCTAATGAATAAAAGTTTATGAAGGCGGGAGAAAGACAGATGCAATAAGACAGCCTCATGGCCTTATCCTTCTAGTGGTGGTTGGGTAGATGGGAAGCCAAGAAAAGATAGATTAGTGGTGGCTTCCCATTTTTTCATTTTTTTTTGTGGATAGAGCAAACATTACTTTCACTTTCATATCCAGAGAAAGATAGAGATATGGCTGGAGTTTCTTTTCAGAAAAAAGTAAAGTGTGGGATTTTTACAGAATGAAAATGGGAGCTCATGATTTCGCCAATGTTTAAAAGGCCACAAGGTACCTTGACTATGTAATATACTCTGTTTCTTCAACTGCTAAACTGGTGAGTTTTGAAATGCGATTGAAATCTAGTTTTTTCCACCATCATTATATGGCAAAGAAAGATAATTGGAGCTGTTAATTTGAAACTGAAGCCTTTTCCACAAGCCAGTTAAAAGCAGTAGCATTTAAAAGTGAAATTCTAATAAAAATTCAATGGCCTCCTCAATCCCAGTTCTAACGAGAAGAATGCGGATATCCTTTTCCCCCTCTTAAATCATCATTATCCCGACAAAAATAAGTTTAAAACAGTTAAAAATCCTTCTCTAACCATCATTTTAAATTACTTGCTCTTATTGTCCACTTCTAGCGCTTCTGTTTTCAACCTTTTCTCTTGGAATATTTTCGAAGAAATTATGCAAATCCCAGTTTAAAAATACAGTTTAACAATTTCATGTCGTAACTTGGCTCCATATCATTATCTACATTGTATTTAGCTGGTAACATGGCTGAACACAGGTACAACCAATCCACCTTCCCATCACATTGACTGTGAGCCACGCAGCTTTCAAAAGTTACCACTTTGAAACATTCCAATGCTAAAATATTTTATTCATGGGAGTAAACACGCAAACTATTTACGGACTTGAGCCCAACTTAAAAATTATGATGCGTCCTCTCTTGGCTTGATGATGATGATGACATGATGCTTCCAAGCAGTACAGCTCTTGTGAGGATTGATATTTATGTAAATTGTAAAATCTGAAATTATCCTACCCCTCCACCGGAATCCCTGTTTTATTGGTTGAGAAAGCTGTTAAACTGAACTTGTAACCTTTGCTCTTAATTACTATTCACTTCATTCATTATTCATTCACTCAGATTTCATAACCACAGGAAGCCTAATGGGCGGAGAGTTTATCGCATCTTGCAGAAGACGGATACAAGTCGGTGGAATTCAGCTCAAGAGAGGATTTCATAAAAAAAAAACTTTTTTTTGTCCTTTTCAGGCTGCTGATGCTGATGCTTTAGTCCTCATGTCCCTTTGCATATCCAATGTTGGGAAAAATACGAGTAGGAAATCAGGCTTATTAGAGCTTTTTTTAAATATTAAAGTGATGATGTCTGATGAGGAGATTTTGTCTAGTTAGGAACATTTCCATTTTATGTTTTGCTGGTGATTAGCCAAATATTTATGGCTGCATGCATAATCTTATTAGTTCTTCAGTCACAAACGAGTATGGACTATATGCATTCAGCTTCCCAGCCTATGAATAGAATATTTTGTAGTATTGCTCTGCTACATGGCTTTACCCTCTCCTCTTGTAAAATCAAAAGATATCCATAATTCATCTCTCACTTTTAATTGCTGACATTTTTACTACACTCGACCTTTGCTGAGCTTCAGCATGATTCCTTTCCATGAATGGAGGGGATATATGAGCTCCCAATATTCACTCTTGAGAATACTACGATAATTGGTGTAGTAATTATTTCTGCGATGTATTTCACTTCGTCAAGGATATTAAAGATTTTTTTTTTCGTCAAAAGTTTACTCATCGAATCAATTAGCATTTTAAACCTCATTCGTATTTATTTCTATTGCAGTTCTAAAGCTAACTATATTTTTTTTCACTTACAAGTTCAAATATTTCGCAACGCTTTCATCATAATTCTTTCCTTAATATTTTTCTGCAAAGATGTTAATTGTTTATTTGCAATAAAAAGGCTTACAAAAAATAGCTGCAATGGAAACTCAGCGCCTCTTAATGAACACTTTGAACCCATATTATTCCATTTTCGCCCTATTCCCATTTTTTTAACAAAGATGACAGCCTGGGTAAGTATGGAATGGTTGATTATGTAAATTTGAAATATATGATGTGTGTGATTGCTGATATACGTAATAAAATAAATTGTCGCAAAGCAGGGGTATAAAAAGTTCCCCGTAAAAAAGACTCTGCTATAGCGCCTTCCTCAAAGCAATAAGAGCAGTAGAGATTTTTTTCTAGCGTTTTCCAGATATGCTTCTGTAACTCAATTTGTAAGCTCATTAATTTTTGACCCTCACAACCAAAAGCCAGCATCCAGCCCTACCCCAGCAGAGCATTAAATATCGGGTTGTATGCATATCATAATCGCGATCGTAATGCTCCCCTTTTTGCACGCCAATATGCACAATTGCACATGCAGCAGTGCATATCGCGCCGACGAAACTCCTTCCATATCGTGTCATATGTCATGAATAAATGAGATA
The DNA here is from genome assembly GCA_034696885.1 of Lepidocyrtus paradoxus. Taxonomy (NCBI): domain Eukaryota; kingdom Metazoa; phylum Arthropoda; class Collembola; order Entomobryomorpha; family Entomobryidae; genus Lepidocyrtus; species Lepidocyrtus paradoxus. The sequence continues at coordinate 12,961 of JAQGAH010000033.1, forward strand.
AAAATCAGGCTGAGATTGAAGTGCGCAGCGTAATAAATTCTAATTCCTTATTTACGACTCCATCTCAGCTCACAAACCTTTCTCACTGAGGGCACAGGTGTGCAATTTATTTCACTTGATATATTTGATAGTGGAGGAATGCCAGTTGCATATAAAAAAAAGAAATGAGTCATGCACCACATTTTCGAGGAAATGCTTCCCCACTTTTCTCAGAAGGCAACAGGGTCATTTTTGTGCTCACACCATCAAGCATAAAACTACAGTGGCGAATATCAGCCCAAGAGCCATTGCCAATCCCCAACTGATTGACAACTTTGACTGGAAGGGCTTAAGAGCTTTAAATATCGGACTTCACAACAAGAAATGTTATCTATTCAATAATAATAATCGTAAAAACTGAATTGTCCTCTCGCTCAAGAGGAAAAAAAACGAGGAGTCGAAAGACGTAAAACACACGAGCCCCTTCCAAAGCTAAACTGCATGTAAAGTGGGGACGTGGATGCAAGGAAAAAAAAAAGATCGTCAAAATCATTTTGAAATGAAACGAGAGCATCATACTTTTTTTTTTGCATGCGTGCTTTGTTTTTTTCGCAACCAAAAGGATTTAATGAGAAAGACAAAATTATACGAGAGATAATAAAACGAGATGAATAAATCTTTTTAGGAGGTTGTAAAAAAAAGTCTCTTCCAAAAAAAATAATAGCAGTGGAGTAAACTAATACAGAAATATATGGGAGGCTGGATGGATGGAACCATCCCGTCCATAAAATAATGAATGCTGCAATAACCCTTTTTTATATATCCTTTCCTCCTCGTCCGTCCGTTGAGCTGAGAAAGCTAAAAAAAATATAAATTTTGCATCGCTCAGATTTTTTTATGAATGAGAGGGAACATCATCCATAGTTATGTCCTGAGAGAGGGGAATCACCATCCCAAGTTTAGTGAGATGATGACGGTAAGTATTATTGATTGGAATTATATGGGAATGGGGGGAGGCATTAAAATGCATAAGAAAATTAAGAGGCGGCTTGCTCTTGTAAGTTTTTTATGGTGTATTGGATTGTCTACTGCAGTTTTCGCAGAGATAACAAGGTTAACATCAACATGAAATGGGGGAGTGATGAGATGAGAAGGGATTGGAGAGTAGTTAGTAGCCCAAAGACACTTTTTATGTCCACGTTACGGAGATGTAACGAGGGAATAAATAAGGTTATGGGATATTTTTTTTCTACATGATTTTATACCTACTAAAGAAAATTTTTATCGTTTCCTCTTCGTTAATGGCGGATAAATGTAAAATAAACGCTGGGGATGGGACCAACCAAGTTAGTAGAGGAAAATGATGGGAAAGTTAATCTGAACTTGTGTTTTGCTTACTATGCTTGCAATCAGTTGACAGTCAGTCAGTTCTGGAGTAAATTGAATAAATGGGTTGGAGTGAGTGACTATGGCATATTGACAAATATATAGGTGGTTTCAGTCTGATTTATTATCAGCATGTATGAAAAGTCAGCGTTGTCATATTTGAGAAAATCCAGAGCGTAATTAATCAATGAAATTTCAATAAACTCCTCGTCCCAGTTCAGCGGATGATGATAATGATACTGGAGCCCACGCAGTTGGGAACTTTCTTTACTCAATTAGGCTGTGCTTAGGAAGTGGATGAGTAGACAATGGAAAAGTTGAGAAGGTGTGGTAAAATTTCCTTGAGAAACCATATGCTTTTCGGTAGTCTTCCAGCTTGAATATATTTTTTATGAGTTAATTGCATTAAAAATTCATAAAATCATTAAAAAGTCAGCAGAACTTTGAAGAAATTTAAGGAAAAAGCACTTTCCAATGGAGGATGCATGAGGCCTTCTGTCTCCACGATCATGTGTAGAAAGCCATACGTACGGTACAGGGATTATACTTTTGCCACGTTTTAATGACAAAGTCAATGATAAATGATGATGATAATAGCTCAGTGACCACTCAACCGTGTTTTTTCTCCGGTGGAAGGATATGATTGAATCTGAACTATTATGAAAGAGGAAACTCCCTATTGAAATCAAGATTAAGTTTACAGTTAATATTCCGCCTACTTCTCAATTACTACAACTATTTTTTTTCTAATAGTATTCGATTTGGCATTTGGAATCCATTTGAATAACTAACTCGACATGGTTAAGCCTAATACTTGTGGGAGTATTAGTATTAGTTAGTAACAGTAGAGGGTCGTAAAAGTTTTAATATTTTTTTAACGAGGACCCAGTCAGGACGATACCTTCACAGCGCAGCGCTTCTGCTTGACTTCCCTAACGAGTTAAAATAGGAAGATGGGTCATTAACTGAATTAAAATTTTATCTTTTGCTTCCACTTTCTTGTGTTCTGACTCACCTCTCCCCCTCTAATGTCTAATGGCTTTTTACATAGGTGAGTTCATGCCTGTATAAAAGTGTGATTTTCAATATCATGACTATACTTAGTACAGTAACCACATTCATTGAAAATCATAAAGGAGTTGCCTTCTCCTATTTATTATTCCTCACCAACTAATCCCTATTTTTTCAATGAGTAGAATTCACAAGTGAAAGAGATAAAAAGATTTATTGTCCCAGCGAGGAACTAAAGTTTTTTGAGTCCGGTAGTAAAAATATCACATTCGGGAATGATAATGAACTGACAATACGCATTGAACGGTTGTTAAAGAGTATTCCCTCCACCTACTCAACCATGAGGCTCAACGACATGCGAACATTCACACAGAGTTGATGCTCGGTAATAGGATCCTTTATGATTAGTAATATAATTGATAATTAAACTAGCGTTATTACTACGTACCCAATCCTACCGTCATCAGAAATAAACCTAGGCTAAACGTCTTTCGAGGATGGTGATGATGATGCAGCAAAAAAAGGTCGGAATGATTCAACATCCCTTTTTATAAAACTTGCTCACTGATCATGTTTCAATTATGCGCTTAGTCAATTAAACGACAAATATGGGATTGTTTAATGCTTTTGTGTTGGGCTTAAAACCGCCTCGCTCAAGCTGCAACTTAACTTGGATCTTAGCACGAAGCCCTGACGTGTTGTTATAACTAACTTCTTGAGAAGCAGGTAGGTATGTATTTTTACTTTTTGGTGGAGGCATTAACATAAATTATTATTATTCATAGTGCATCCCATACAACTTGTTCAATCACATTCCATTTAGAATATAAAAAATAGCTTTCGTATTATAAAACATCCCCTGCCCCATCAGCATCACGAATATAACGACTGCAAACATGTTGGTTGGAGGGAGCTGAACAAAGTAATAATTTATCAATCAAACTTCCACCCATCGACGTGCATGAGCAATGAGCAATGGTCAGAACCAAAATGAAAAATTAGGCACTCTCAAACATTCCGATTGAGTCAGTGTAACTGATGATGATGAGCGTCTCGGAAAGAGTAAAAATGCATCTTCATCAGCATAAATATATCTTCTAAGATGTTATTCACCGACGGAGTAACAAAAAAATGAAGATATTTACTAAAGTCATTATTACCGGTCAGTTTTATCAGCTCCCTAACTAAAACATGTAAAACATTTCGATGATCTCAAACTGCAACAACGTAATAATCCCACAATCATTTATAGATCCTGGCAACCTGCTTCGCCAAACTTTTATTTTACCCGACATTTCGTCTTCCGCTTCGTCATACATTTTTTGCGGTATTTACTTACTCGCTAAACAGTCCAACCGCTGCGGTTAGGTTAGTGTCTAAGGCTTGTAAAGAAAGTATAAAACTCACTTGATCATTTTTGCAAGTTTGCAAATTTTCATTAAAAATTTTCATATGGTTTCTCCATCTGCATACTTTGATAGTAAAAAGTTCTCGCAAATTATTCAATAAATTAGTTAGTTTGTGATATAATTCGATTGGCAAAGCGAACTGGGCAGCATATGGATTTTTCAGTAACGAGTTTACATTCCCTTTACCCACCTTCTGCCAGAGAATATTTAGTCTCTCAACATTACAATAAAATATATAGCACAATGAATACAATCTTGTTTGCGGTCTCCCCCCATCATTGTGAAACAAGCTTCGGAAACGGAACAATCCAACTTGGCACGGGAATAAAGTAGCGACAGCCATAGGCATATAAAAGGATTATTATTTTAGTACAGCCCCACCACACTTTAGTTTAGGGTTGTGCTATTTGTTGGTGATAATTCTGACACCACACAGCACGCTCTACCAGCACCCAGCAGTAGGTTCGAGGAGCAGGTCATAGTCATAGTCATAGTCATGATGAAAGGAGAGAAAAAAAAACTGGCATATAATATTAAACTTGCCGACAATGTTCCAGCATCCGGCTATAAATTGTTATTGTCTCCTTTATGACCATATTATTTTACAATATGTTTTTCCTCTCCCGCCACTAGGCACTGAGGATAATGTGGACCGCTTATGGGGCAGATATGGGATGTAATAATCTTACGTAATATTCCTCCCATCTATAGCTCCACTATAGATCCCATAAGTATAAAGACGAGGAAAGAGCTGATGTGAGTGTGAGGATGTGCCTGTGCTAGAGCCATTTTTATAATAAAACTGATCCTCAGAAAAAGAATATAATGCTTGGAGGCATGTCTCTTCCTTGAAGATGACATAATATATTTATATACCTTAGTCATACCACCACCCTCTTCTCCATTTTTTCCCCAACTGATTTTGATTACATCTTGCCTCTCCTCTCCTGAGTCCTGGGCATATACATTTCAGGTAATCTTTCAGAATTTGAGGGGGAAGAATCGATGGGGAATCTATATCCTTGTATTTGTTAAGAATTTAAGCCTCCTTCCATGAACAAGATTGGCTATGGGTTATAAGCAGCAAATGAATATATATTTACGGTGGGGAGAACATCAGTTGAAATGAGAATGGTTATGTCACCAGTAAACTTTTATTCCTCAAATCGAATATGAGCTCATAATAGGACTATATCTGGCTGTAGAGGGATCCTCCGAACAATTCATTTTATGCTTTCACTTCCTCACATTTACATACCATTATAAAAGTTCTAAACTTTTACTGATATAGATATGTGTGCCTTCCCCATCCTGGGCTACTGTGCATTGGGGTGGAGCATTGAGAAGTATTATCAGCCTGGTGGAATATAAAAGACACTTGCTTTTTATTGGGATGATGAGCGGAGTAAAAAAAATAATGACAATTAAGCAATAATAATGCTGTAAAGTTTCATGAGATTGAGTACTAAAAAGCCTCGTATCCCATTCCATCAACCATAGCAATGTATCCGAAGCATATAACTTTTTCTGTGGAGGAACCCGATCTTATTTCCTCGTCCTGGAGAATCCTTCAATAGATGAGGGAAACGAGCTTAGCCATATCGTTAACAATATCATCCCTACTCGAGTGCGCAGTAACAATCATCATTGTCCTCACTTGGGGGAAAAGCATTACCACCCGCTTCCACACCACATTTACTCATCATCACCGAGTACTCAACCAATTCATATTATAGAGCCTTCATGCAAATGCCCGACTATTATTTAGCTCATCATTTTATGACAACCTACATAAAAGTGATATCGCTGGCGATGAAGAAAGCTCGTGGTTTTTTCTCAGCCTTTTTAATAGAATCGTTCAGGCTCGAGTCACGTCCAGAGAAGGAGGAAGAGCCAAGCAATTAACTTATCTTGGCTATTTCCAATTACAAAAGCAACCAGAGTTTTTAAAAAATCTGGTGACGACAGTCCATAATGAAATTATGCATGATTCCACCTGTTTCAGAAGGAAACGCTGCAGCGTTTTTTTTGCAACTTGACTCATCCATACATATCCTAATCATTTACACCAAAAATTGGAACCATCTCCATAAATATTGGAACGAAACCTTTTAATAAAATTTATTAGATAATCCCCTCCCGGAAGCCGAAACAAGGGAGTTATCACGTGTTATGAGAAGCTGTAACCGTTAGGATTGGACCCGATAGGTTTCCCGAGAATAGTTATAGGACCGAGGATCTATATATGTTATGATTGTCATCAAGTGCCATAATACGGGCATTAGGCTCTAGATGACTCTATCAATCGAAGGACGCTTCGTGTCACGCTCCCCTTTCCGCTCCTCCAATAATATTCATTTCCACCCTATTCACACAACCAACATCCCCATATAAAAACAACAACTTGGGCCTCCCGATAATATACAGCAGAGAAAAAAAGGTAAATACACAAGTCGAAAGAAAGGTGAAAGTATGGCAGTAGTCAAACAACAAGGATGGCTTGTAAGCACCGGCAGGAATAATGCAAAAAAGTGGAGTCTAGCGGAGGAGGGGAATGATATGGTGATGATGGTGGCAATAGCAGTTGTTCTATGGTTATAATAGTAATAACAACTTAAATAATATCGGCTTGAACACCACTTCCTCCAGTGTATCGAGGCTGAGGATGTACGCTGGAATGGTGGAGGGAAAAAGACAAAAAAAAACTATCCCCATTATGCACATTATAAAGAGTTTGATATGGGCACTAGTGCTAATGCCGCTGTTTGACTATACTGCCTCCTTCATCTCTCCGACAGCTAAGAGTCGGGGAAAGGTAATTTCGGGGAATCACGTCTCAGAATGGGAATCGGCTCATAAAGTGAGCATAAAAGTAAAAATAAAAGGGCTCTGCGATAATTTTCCCCTCACTCCCATCATTACAAATGTCCCTGGAATTGCCTTGGCTCCGGTCATTTTCATGTCATTACATCTATTCCGAGACTCTTTAAAACGTCATTGGGATGTGATGAAGATTGCGTAGTCGAATGGGATATTACGCTAGAGTAATTCCAAGATGTAAGTAGATAGCTCATGTTTACTTTTATTTTGCTCTTTCTCTTTGTTTCTGAAATTACAGGGAATTACGAAAGGTTTTGGCTGCTTTTTTTTAGTATAGGAGGAGGGTGATATATGTACCAGCAAAAATAGCTTTAGGCAAAAAAAAATTAATAATAATATTGTTGCAATTATACAACAGGCATGATTAGATGAGCAAAGATTTTTGTAAACTGACAAGATCTGAAAAAACTCGGAAGAACTAAGTGATACTGGATACTTGATATGAATCAGGTCGAAATTACGTCAATCCAAGAATGAGCTTTGACATATAGAGTCAGGTTGAAAGTTGAATTAAGAAATAAAAGGTGTCCCATTTCGTCTATTCAGAAGTAATTTTTTACGCAATCTTTTGCAAACATCTCAGCTCTGTTGCTCTCTTTCATCTTATGTATGACTTGGCGGAAGTGGTTAGCTTTAAACATCTAAAGCAACTTGATAACCATTACATAACCGTCATTAGAAGAAATATGTATTTCCTGGCATCAAAACAAACCTATTTTATTTCAAGCCAGCAGGTAAATTACATTTTAAATTAAAAGGATTCTGAGTAGAGATGATAGGCCTGGAGTTATAGGTACCTCTTCAATCTACAGTTTGCGTAATACGCAAACTTATCTAGTTACCTCCTAATTATAGGATTCCAGGTAGATTTTTGTTTTTCCTTTATGGGTTATTATTTTAAAAGAAATTTGCTGATGAAAAACAAGTCTATTTTGAGAAAATTCTGAGTATTTATTATATAACTCTGAACTTTAGCTTTTGCAATGCTTTGAGGGATTCAGATATGAGCTGGGAAGCGCAAAAAATGTACAGCGAATCACGGTGGTTCCGGTAAGCCATCGGCAGTCAAATCAAATTCACGCAGTATGAGCCATTCTAATTACATCTCACTACTAAAATGGACGTCCTCGTCAAACATATTTGGAGCTAGATATTACATGCTTAGCACACATCAAAGGGCACATGGCATATGAGATTAGCTAAATTTCTCATAATCTCATAATCCACCTGTTCACCGAGGTATGAATAATTTCATTTAGCAGAGTTGCTCCTAGTCCCTACATCTTCCACTCTCGGCCTAAATTGTGGATGGTAACAGGAAGCTCATCAGACGAGGAGCTGAGGCTGCTCATCCACAGTTGAAAAAACCAAGGACTGGAGATTGAGGTACCTTTTTGTCCTCAAGTACTTATCTCCTGGAATGGAACACGTTAAATCTAGACCGTAAAGAGGGAACAAACTTTGCTCTCTCACTTCATTACAAAAGTTTACTCTTTATGTTTTGGCGTTCTATTACGATTTTTTAGGTAAAACTAGGATGGTTTTTGCTGGTATCAGTACTTGAATTGTTAGATGAGCTAGTTCATCCCGTTGGTTTTTATAGAAAGGAGGAGTAAATACCTTCATGCCTCAGTAAATTTCAAATGCCTTCTTATAGAACGGATGTAAAAAAATACAAGTATACGACATGGGAGGAGCTATCTAAAATAACATATTTGGCAGCCCTGTCCCCCTCCAAAAATATTTGCCAAGGCTCCACCGAGACTCGAACTCAGATTGCAGGATTCAGAGTCCTGAGTGCTAACCAATTACACCATGGAGCCATTGTTGAGAACCTGTTACTTAATTATTGCGAATGAACATTTTAGCTTGTTTCCGACTCCATAAAAAAGTGAAAGGGTAAACTGCGTCGTCTGCTATATATGCAATATGCCTAAACATGTAGATAAATCAATTCGGTAGAATTATGTACCTTACTCCCTGCACGTAGACGTAATATTTGCTCTGCATACCACAAGTCATAACTCATAGACCTCAATAAATGATACATGATCAAGGATATGATGCTGATTGATCAAAATGAGAATTTAATCTTTTTAGACAAAGTTCAAAAAGATATATTTAAAGTGATGAGCTTTTCATTCATGCATCGATCTCTAGATTAGCTACATTAAAAATATCTTTACAAGCAAAGGCGTATGATCAACTACATCATTGCTTACTTGGTATGTTTTAATTATCCATTTAAGAACTAAGTAGGTTAATTGCATCATTTAAAAAATATTAGCCAAGGCTCCACCGAGACTCGAACTCAGATCGCAGGATTCAAAGTCCTGTGTGCTAACCAATTACACCATGGAGCCCTTGATGAATACCGGACTGCGATATAATTAACCTTATTTTTCGCACTGATTAGGTCGCCAATTTAAAAAAATGCACTTGCGCTTTTTCCTGAATGAGCTTACCTAAAATTGCACTTTCTGTAATGATTACGATGTGAGGCAGATACTTAATAAATAGTGAGTAGGTTTCATTAGCCGAATCAATGAAATATAAAAAACATGAATTGCTCATGTTGGCATGCTCAAAGTTAAAAGTTAGCTTATCCTCCACCTCCTTATAGCCAGTCTGTGCATTTTGATGTACTCCACATCCTCAGATTTTCATTCATCAAAAGATTAGTTCAATCTTAGATAACCTCTTCAGTTAAAATACTACAAAGTCGTAGCTGAGAACTGGAATGGATAAGTCGAACACTTTCGCTTTGTCAGCAAATCATACCGGTGTTTTGGTAAAAGTGGAAAACTCACATTTTTTTAACCTTTTTAAACTAACGTTAAAGTAATTTCATGAATGGTTATTTTATTTTCTGGACTAATTTAATACTAAATTGTTGAATTTGAGCAATCATCAAGGGCTCCATGGTGTAATTGGTTAGCACACAGGACTTTGAATCCTGCGATCTGAGTTCGAGTCTCGGTGGAGCCTTGGCAAAACTTTTTTAAATGATGAAATTAACCTACTTCTTATTTAAACCATTACCAAATAAGCAATGAGGTAGTTTATCACACGCCCTTGCTTGTTGCTCGTAAAGATATTTTTAATGTAGCCAATCTAGACTATGATAAATGAACCAAAAGCTCATCACTTTAAATATATCTTTTTGAACTTTGTCTAAAAAAAAGTTGCTTCTCATTTCGATCAATCAGCAAAGCATTCATCATCATGCATCATTTAGTGAGGTATATGAAATATGACTTGTGGTATACGTGCAGGGTAGTAAGGGGATTCTGCCCAATTGATTTATCTACATGTAGGCATATTGCATATTATATAAAAGGTGATCCATTTTACCCTTTCACTTTTTTATTGAATTGGAGACGAGTTAAAATGTTAATTGGCAATAATCAAGTAACAGGTTCTCAACAATGGCTCCATGGTGTAATTGGTTAGCACTCAGGACTTTGAATCCTGCAATCTGAGTTCGAGTCTCGGTGGAGCCTGGCATAATTTTTTAATTGTTTTTACATTCCCAATTAGCCACAAACCTATTCGTTTTTATTCATAGCCATTTAGTTGCATTCAGTGTGGCTTCCATTCGATTATTTTATGATATACCTAATCAAATCAGAAAAAAGGGAACTGCTTGAACCAGCAGAAGTTTTATCAATTTTAGTGTAAATAATTGAAAGATCAATACAAGCCATAAAATAGTTATTGTGCTATTTCATTTTGATTTTATCCCAAAGCAATAAAATTGGTTTAGGCACGATCCAGACATAATAAATTAATAAGAAATACTCATTTCCATCATATTTTTGTTTTTACTTCTCCTTCAGATTATTGGAAGTAAACAGTCTTCACAATAGACATAAACGACCAAGCAATAACTTTCCACGAATTACTGCACATTACAATGGAAAATAGGAGAAAAGTGAGATTTTAACTAGAACATTTTACACATTCTCAAGGCAAAGCCCACAAACCATTTATGCTCCTTGTCAATCAGAAGTAAATAATGTTTTGCGGATGATTTGCTGGAAACTCTCATAGATCGTGGGAAAATATGTTTTTGCGAATGTGACAGCAAAGCAGAAAAAAATGGGTTTTGCACATGAAACTTTTTACATTCTTGAGACGCTTTTTCAGTAAAAGTGGATATCCAGTCACCATCATCAGTATCAGAAACATTGCTACTTCCTCCCTAACGCTTTAATCATTTCTCCCCAGACATTAACATTGACAATAGTTGTCTCCTCGGCCAACGTAGAGTCACTTACTCCAGCTTGCCATGATGGTTTTCATCTAGTGGAATACAAAACTGATCCCCATTCCCCATCTCCCCAACACAAACTTTCAACCCACGCACGGGGCCCACCATTCTTTTTATTGGGCTTGGACCCCAAAGTAAACATTCATGAAAAGGGATTGTCCATCTCCAACTTCTTAGAAAGCAGATTGTGTGACTTTAGCAAAACAACAATCCTTACAAAGCCCAGACAAGATCTTTTTTATCATCAAAGGAATGCAATAGGATCCATGTCATGTGAGCCGAGCATAAAAGAATGTAGCGTTGTCCTTCACTCATTCTTTTCATCTTTTGTGGATCCCCCTTCATGTTTATACAGCCGTTTGTGCCGTCCGTGGTCGAAAAAAAACACGGCTTATAATATGCCAACTCATGTTATCCTTATCTTCAGAGGTAGTACACATATAGGATGAAAGATTAGCAGGGACATAAAGTACATAATTTTTTTTATCGCCAGTCACACACAAAACAAGACAAAAGACAACTAACAAGGTGACAAGCTTTCAGGAAACCAAAAGGGAGAATTAGTGAACGAGATAAAGATCAAGTGCAGTTTCATCTACGTCCAATGACTATGAACCCAGCGCGTGGATATGTAACCTACTTAAACATGTTACCTAATCCATATTACATTACATCTAACTAACAACATTCCGACAAGTTTGTTAAAAAAGGGGTCACGCTATCCATGTTTTCTTTGGTGTCGGGCTATTGTCCATAAAAACTCCCGATCTGCTTTCCTTTTTGGCCAATGTCTAATCACCAAAATTAACAAAGCAGAGTCCAACAGATAAACAAACGGAACTATAATTATAGACTGCACATTTAGAACCGCAATTTAGCTAATCATCCATCCCGATAATCTAAACAAAGCTGTTCCATCCTCATTCCCTGGTCATTTTGTTACGTCTTTATTTCTCTCACTTCAAAGTGATTTCGAGTGACTCGTCTTATCCTCCTGATTTGAAATAGGTTAAACTGTAGTCATCTCAGACTGTCAGCAATTACATCCGGATGGAAATTCGTTTCCACTAATCGCATTTAAGTACACCGTACATGCCACATCGGATTACACTGTTTTAGCTGTCGGCCTCTTTATTACAAACAGAACGCAGAGCGAGAACCATTTGACTCTGGACAGGAGAGTAATTAAAATTTACTGAAATGGTTTTTTCTTCTGAGGAATTGTATGTTTATCTTAAAGCGAAAATAGATGGAGAGCACAATGTTGGAACGTGCATGATTTGAAGTATGGCTGGCTCAAAAAATGATATTGAGAATTGAGACTTGACTTGGGTGTGAAGTGACTCGAGTTTTTTTTCTTCAAAATGTAACGTAAACTCCTTCTGTTTTTCTTCCTTACCTACTTTCCTCTTTTATTACAGATTTCTATTGTTTCACCCTTTGTTTTCTTTTAAAAAATAAAAGGATTGTAAAAGAAAGTTATATGTATGCTTTTGTCTGAATCGGGCAAAAATCAGAGAAGATTCTTTTCAGGAGCCTGAATTAACAGACCAGTCCACAAAGGATATTATGGAGCACATGCCACTCAATGACGCCACACAACATACCGCAAAGAAGGGATGATGGTAATTTAACGCATTTTTTTTCTGTAAACGACTCAATGCTCGATACAGAGAAGTAGCGAAGTCATAATGCCTCGAGAAGAAGACTATTTACACAAACACCACCGCACCACTCTCGAACAAACAGACTTTTTGACTCCTTTTCCCTTCCTTATCATTAGGCCATTCTGTATTATGCAAAGTACAAAGTACAATAGAAGTCCCGAACAAAGTTAAGTAAACAGAAAGACAGAGCTTACTCGTTTGTTGATGGAAACTGGTTGAAAAAAGGATGGTCCTCATACATGGGGTATATCTTTGAAAAAGGATCTCTCTACTGTATGGAAGCTATAGTCTCACTTGATATGAAATCGTAAAATCTTTAAGGTTCCCTTGTCATAAACCACATGGGAAAATGTAAATAAACGAAAAGCAAAAAGAATTGGATGCGTCTTCGCCATTTCAATGATGATGATCAATGAGAGACTGGCATATGGTAGGAGTATCGAGTAGGATCTGACCTGATGGTGAATAATTGTGTATGTAATAGTCTGAGTTGATTGTTTTCAACCAACTATACTGGCCTAATCTGATTCACTTTAAAGTGTTGACAAGCCACTTAAGAGAATGTCTGACAATTAGCCCGTGGATAATAAGTAAGTTTGGATGATTAGCTATATGGGAAGATAATATGTGCTAATTTATGCCTTGTCGCGTCATGCTACGGTTGGTGTGAAGTCTGTAAAAAGTGATTGAAAATGAAGGGCACCACTTTTGACAGACGTATGCACAATGCAAAATGTATGCAGTTTAGGAGGAATGTAAAAAAGGGAATAGCTTACCTTATTTGTTCCGTCGTTGGCACCGTCCTCCATCTTGCAGATATGCTGGAAATTTAAGGAAAGGAAAATTAGTTGAGTTGTAATTTGTTGGAATGATTAAAAGTAGAAAAGTAGAAATAATTTCAATCACGAGACATGAAATAGTGGTCTAACGATCCCAAAACCACAACTTATGTCAAATTAAACACTTTGTATTCGTATGATGATATTACACTTTGAAGTTATAACTGGGCGAGATAAGTATGAAATGTGAAACTGGTCGTAGGAGATCACAAGCAGTTCTGAAATCCAAATCATAAAGTTCTACGAAAGTATAAAAATATGACTAATTCCAGTTGTTGGAAAACCCTGCTATTTATAGCGTGTGATAAAAATTGCCCAATTACCTTTTCTTCAAGAATACCTACGCATATGTCTGAAGGACAAAGGTGCTTAAGTAATAAATCTATTAAAACCACCTTTGACTTACGAAGACGGCAAAATATGTTGCCATTTTGTTTATAATTGCTACATATATAATGTTTCTTAATGGATTCATTGCTAATTAAAACAGAATAGAAATTACAACATAGCATCAATACACAAATCAATTTTCTAAGCCAGAGAAGGGCCACAATAAGCCATTGCATAATGTCATTTATTACGATGGTGTAAATGTAATTTAGTCTCGTTATCAAATAATTACGAATTGCGAAAGAATAACCACAAGGTAAAATACTTAAGTCTAAATTGCAAAGTGGAAACTATTTTTGAGGAAATTTTCAAAATAATCTATTTGCCTTGGCTAGCCTTGAACGAATATCAAAAAAATATATAAGCCCATTTGAAACAATATGCAATATTTCTCTTGTTTTGGCAATTTATATCCAAACTGATTCATCCCGACATCCGCCAACACATCAAAGGAAATATGCAGAGTGTGAAAACTGCTCAAACTACCAATGCAATTGATCAAATCCACAAAATTGCTCCACATTTACTGGCAATGGAGCATGGTCAAAAAGCTAAATATGATGTTGGATCTCCACAAGATCCCAAACTGCATTTTATTTCCCTCCCATCCCAACATTTTTTTACGAGCACGTTTACTACGTCGTGTCATGCATGAATATGAATATCTGAATGGGAACCCAGAGGGATCCTATTTGTTTACGAGCCCGATGACTCCTTCCTATCTCCAGACACTCGTGTGTTATTGATAATTCATATAAGTCTAGAGTAAAAAATCATAAAAGTCAGTCGTTCATCTCTGGAACAGAAGTAATCAGAGGGGGGATGATGATGATGTTTAGGAAGGAACTTGTAATATTGCATAATAATCTGCGATCCCCAGTCCATTTCCCTTTCGGCCTGAGCCCCATTAAAAATTAATTTTATGCATGTATAAAAGCTACATAATAAAATCAGGCACTTGTTTTGATTACGAGACAAGACCTTCCCTCGTTTTCCACACTTTTGATTAGACTTCCAGCAGTGGAATCTTTGGAAGGAAGGTAATAATACCCCAGTCATATCACATATGTATGAAGTTGTTCCCTTTTTGAGCTTATCTATTGTTATCTTATTCTGATTGTGACTAAGGTTTAGCAGATTTTAATAGTAAACAGAGTAAAAACCAAGAAAGTTCTATTTTGTCTAGTCTCCTTCCAACTTTTCCCCCTTTCCAGTTGAAAGGAGCTCCGTTATACGGCTCATAAACTAGTTGAAATGCAAGGGCTGAGCTCAAACTGAATAAAAAAAAGGTCGAGAGAAAAATATCCACGCCAGAAAGAGGAGGGAGCAACTAACATGAATTATTTACAAAATGATTGCCGAGAGAAAAAAAATACCCACATTTTTACAAAGATCCTTGCTCACACGAACTTTCTTGGGCTGCTGCTGAGGATGCGGTTTCAATGCAGTTACAGGCTCGGACAAGGGGAAGTGCTGTAGCTGTGGTTGGAAATGGGAGAAGGAATGTGGATGGCTGCTGTTGAGAGACTGGGAGATTCCAGCCTCCAAAATGTTTCCAGGGCCAGAGCCACCATTCCCGTTTCCATGATCTCCTGACTCCCCACTACACCTACTGAGATCGGGCTGCATAACAGTGGTCTCGTTTTCCTGGTTGGTGGTTGAGAGTTTCTACGGAAGAGACAGAGAGTCGCGTAAGATTTCACCCAAAGTCATTCATCTAATATAGGATGCTAGCAACAAGCCAAGGAAAGCTAAAGCACGACAGAGAAAGTGATCGGACTAAGGAAGATTTTTTTGCAGAATAAAAATTCGGCAAAAAAAAATATTCCACATCCTTAAACAAAACCATTACGAGTTGACAAATAACAATACTTAAATTTAAATTCATTTAAAACTAATAAAATTTGAGAAAAATGTAATTATTGAATGGATAGAGCTAATGCTGTCCATACAACAAAGCTTGAAGTAAGCTTAGAGCGTATTTTGTCATGAGCTGTGCAGAGAAGCTTTGGGGATGATAGAGTAATTAGGAGTTATTCCAGTCTCACCTTCTTTTTGCTTTTCGGTGATTTAGTGGATGCGGAAGATTTCCCACTCTCCTTGCTCGGTGACTCATTAGTTCCCACTTTACTGTTATCACCGGAACCACTACCGCTGATGCGAGCTCCACTCTCTTGAGATTCGTTTTCTGTCTGTGGCTGCCCAGACTCTGAAGCTACGGCTCTCTATGGGATTACACCAAAGTGGAGAGTGAGTGGTGGAGGAAGAAAGGAGAGAAAAAAAAGAATTAAAGTAATTAGCACTTTCACCAAATCATTTATATAAGTGCAACCGATCCCTACAATCCTGCTTTTGCCGAGTTTGAGAGATAGATAAAAATATATATATTGAGCTGGTGGGAGATGTTGTAAGGGAAGTTCATCTCATTACATCCCGGGTTTAAAACTTTTCAAATATAATTATCCGTAGAGGAGCTTTCGGTTACTACTCAGTTTATTGTAAGTAATGGGGAAATATTGGGTACTCAAATTTGAAACTGACACTGACACGAGCTCCAAACAATAAAACAGCCTTCTACACGTACTTTATCCGATTAATTGCATTTGCAGATTAACACAAATAACTGTAGTTAATAACATTAAAGACTACTTGAGCAATGCTCTCATATCACTCAATTGGCAACGAGTTTACTACTGCTCTCCTCCAATCTAATTAACTTCAACAAGTGGCTTGACACTGAGCTAATGATATCAGGTTCGGTAAGCATAATCTCATTCTTCTGACTCTCTTCCATCCTTTGCGAGAATGTTTTACAGAAAATAAAATCAAAAGACAATGGCCACAACAGTCTGTTAAAGTTTGCAATTTTACTTTCAGCGTCAGAACATGACTGCCTGATGATGATGATTTGGTTTGGCCGTAAATTTGAAACGCATTAAAATAATTAACACTTAACCAGTTAAACTAGCAATATTTATAGTCAGGTTGTTTAGAAAATCTCACGAATAGCTCTAGCTAACAATGAAATGATAATAACTTTACACTCCTTTAAGTCATAATAATTAACAATGGTTATCATGAACATGTGATGGGATGGATATCCTAAAAAATACGCGGGGCGATACATAAATTCTTTGCGGAAATTTAATTCTACCTTTTAGAACATGCGTTTTCAATAATTATTTTTAATGTTTCAGAACGTAAAACGCAAGTATGGAGGAAAATTTCCAGCAAAATGTTACGAATATATTTATTTTAATTGCAAATTAAGTATAAATTTTATAATAAAACAGCCGTAACGCCATATTCCTCCCTTTAAAAAATTTGTAAATCCTCCACGCACCCTGTTTTGCACTATCTAATCGTCCTAATGACTAACAAGTATAGGCATATTGGAGCTCGCTAATTTCAACAGATTAACGAACCGTGGTCCACTATTTATACTGATCATTACAAATTTATTCATCCCCATTAAATATTTACTACCCTGCGTCAATTAAGCAACTCCCAATTCCACTGTATTATTCATGTCGTTGTTTTGAGTAAATTAAGAGGACTCGTTTAGGCCATTTATTATTCCTCTGATATGATTCGCCACCGTTCTACACTCATCTCAGAGCTGCGTCCATAATTCTCCCAGTTTATGAAGCTCGATCTGTTTTCTGGCTAACGGCAGACCCAATAATAACCACGCTGAATGGTACCTGTCCGACATGAAAAGGCTAATGCAATGCTATCATATCATATCCTTACCAACTCATAATCATAAAGGTAGCTTCCCCATTAAACGCACATAACACGTTTATGCAGCACTGCTCAACATTACATCAGCTCTATTGGGGCTTGCCATGAAAGGATGATTAGTAATGAGTGAAACCACACACATCTTGTCAATATTTTAGATGTGGTTTCAATGTGGTCTCCTAATGATCCCCTTGTTTTATGCTACGCACCCAAGACCCACATGTTTAATGCATGAATTTAGGGGATAAACTGGTAGATAACTGGGAGGAACGCCTGGCAAGCAATAAATAATAGTTCCATTAGGACCTAACTGTAAGACTGGGTGGGAGGTGGGGCAAAGTGAGTAGCTTAATTGAAATTATGGCTTATCCTTAGAAAAAAATAAGTGTTCCCAGCAGGTACAAGTCTACATATGTCAAATGAGTGCCAAATGAGAGGCTATTTTTGTATTTTACCGATAAAAAATCCCGACTCGGATAAAACTCTGGCACAATATTACTTTTTTGTAATAGACCATAACTTTATCTAGACTTGAAGTTGCTTTGATCAAGAAAGTCATTCAGTCATAGCCTGATCATTCTGCTTTGTCAAATGACAGCCTGGCCTAGCAACTTTCTCCGCGTTTTATATATGAGGCTACAAAAATTAAAACAAACATTGCTTGAATATCTTGCCTACATTGAAAAAAAATAGTTTGAGAGTTTTAGTGGGAAAGGTATGATAGAAAGCAGGCTCCGGCAACTAATTTCCCATTTTCAGTCACTCGTGCACACATCTAACGAATCCCAAACAAATCACTTAAGTGTTTTCTCTTTCGGATAGCGCTCAGCGGCTCAGCTCAGCTTGGTTTGTGTTGTGGTACAAGTGGTTATGCTGTAAGTTGCTTCTAACTTTCCTTTACTTTCCCCTGTCTTGTCAGAGTTGGAGAGGAGCCTCGTATAAAAGACCACCTTTCCCTATAAAGGCAAGAGGCAGTCAAGCTCTCGCTCCCTTTCCTCGTCCTTTTTTATTGCATTTACGCTCGTGCTCCTTTCTTCCTCGAGTCCCCATCATCTGGCTCTTCTATGAGGATCTATTCTCACGCAGACAAACCAACCAAACCCTTCCAGTTTGAGCCGACTCAACTTATATTGCACACGGAACAATACAAACTCGCATTGCATTTGTGTGGTCGGCGGTGGGAGTCTTCTTGTTTTGTGGTTCTTTCGCTTAGTTTCTCTCCCTTCAATTTACTTCCCAGTTATTTTTTTGTTCCCTCTTTCCCCTGCACTTTAGCCCAACTTCTAATCCCAAATATAACCTGACAACAGCAGCAACAACATATTGCCAAAATATAATCTTTTGGGGTGTATCGACCATCTATAGCATGCCATATCTCAGTCTACGTGCTTTCTCCGGAGCGCATTCATATATTTATAAATAGAATGCATATACTCACATGACATGAATATATATATGAGCATGCTATATATTTATAGCTATGACTAAATGGATGTTCTCCTCCTCCTTTGTCGCGAAAGTATACAGCATGCTCCAAACTATCGTAAAGTTGTGTGCACATGAAGGGAGCACATAAACCGGGGAGAAAGAGAGACGACAAAATTGATTGCATGCATCGCATCGTTCTTGTGCATTGGTTTGTTTCGCCGTACGCATTTGAGCCTCGTGCTCCCAGCTCCTTTTCTCTTTTTGCCATTACATATTCCACAGCTTTTTCTTCTGTCTTGCCGTCCTGTCATGTAAAAGTGATAATGCTCAAATGCTCGATATAGAATATAAAAAAGTATATAGTAGTTACCTTCAAAGTTAGTGAAAACATGCTCCGTTAAAACTTGCTACAATTCCTAAACAACCACCACCCATTTTACTAATACAAAGTATTCCTAATATCCATATAGCTTTCTATGCTGTTCTGATATGAAAGGGAAAGTTTTTGTTTCTTGTTTATCGCACCTCCCCATTTTTTCTCCTCGTACCTTTAAGCACTGGGCATTTCTCATAAGTAGCGACAAATGTTTTAAATAATGGTGGCAATCCTACGTCCCCCTCACACAGACTGACTTGGAGGTTGATGGAGGAAATCGTGGTTATAGGTAAATATGGCGCCCTCCCCTGATCCACTATTTCTTGAGGAATATATCTGGGAGGTGAAAGCCAGAAGAAGGTGCAGTCTACAAAGTTGATATAGATAAGTAGTTGGGTGATATAGTTTGGAGTAAAAGGAGGAGAACGGAGGCTAGAGGAAGGAAGGAAATGGAGCTTGCCTAAAGCATATTCCATTCGTGTTCCACTCCCAACACGTCAGAATGTGTACATGTTGGTGGTGTACTAGCTGTAATGCCTCCACGGAGGATAACAAATCAAACACTTTCAACAATATCTCTGTTTTTATTTATCTGTCATGTCGTGTGAGTTTCGGGAAGAAAACATCCCACATAAAAGTTTCTTTTTTTGTTTTGTTGCCTCCATCATAACTTTGGCTTTTTATTACTTAAATCATGACAAATGTATGATGACAAAGAAAGCATCCTGGTTAAACTTTCATAATTTGTCTGTGGAGCTTTGGAATGTGCTGTTTTTACAGAATGGCCTCACTTGAAGGAATCGAAACAATTCGAAATTGTTATATCAAAACAAGCTCTTTTGTCATTTTTTAGATTAAATTACTCGACTTCCTCTTGACAAAACAATAAAGTACACTTGCTAATCTCCATATTACATAAACATGATCGCCGAACGTGAACTAAACAATTAACATGCCTTAGATTTGTTCCGTGGCTTGACTTCAATAAGCTGGGGTGACATTGCACGCAATTTGGGCTTCTCTTAACTTGAGCAGAAGCAGTAACAGTAAGTATTGATGCTATGCATAACGTCAGTCATATTATATGGAAATAACCAATGAGCACTAAAAAAATCTTAATTGATTCCGAAGAATATCTTCACGCTATTAAGCCCCAGTGCATGTTAAAAGGTGCGCACGTGACGAACTTTACGATGTTACAACAGATGCGCTCCCTTTGATATGGATATTTGTAAACTGGTGGTGAAATATGATATTTGAAAGAGTGTGCTAAATAATGTATTAATTCCAGGGATTTGCATATGAAAGTTCATTCATGGAATCAGACAGCGACATTATATTATATTAGCCTCTTGTTATCTCATCCGCCATCGATATTTTGAAAGGAAGCTCGTTGGACATACTGTTACTGATCATTTCTTTCAGCTTAAATTAAATTCATGAATCTTTCACAATATTGCTTATCGTCCGATTTCCCTGTTATTGAATGAGACGTTTCCTACTTATTCAAATTTGATGTTTTTCCCGCAGGATGTTCGGAATCAGAAAATGGACAGTTTTCCGCTTCAAATATTAGCATGGAGGTTAATCTATCTATTCAAGTGATGAAAGAAAATTGAACTAAATTTACACAAAATGTTGAAACTTTTTTCTTCCTCGAAACCAACTTTCTTGAAGATTTACAGATAGGATTTTTTGGAGATTGGTAAAAGAGGAGTAAGCTCCTACTTGGTGCGAACACGAAATAAATTAAGCTCTTCCTGTGAAAAACAACTTAATCTTGTCATCTCAAATTATTTTGTGACCATGGGACGGCAAACAAGCAAGCAGACAAAGATAAGTCGTCGCCTTTAAATGCACTTATTAATCGTGTCTTTCAGAAAAATTGGGGAGGTTATCGCTTAACTCATCAGGCATTCATACCTACATGGTTTCCAGCATTTCATTAGAATACGGAATATATTTAGGCGCTATTCCAGCCAACTCTTATTAGCCGCACAGACAGGAAATCTCAATCAAGCAAATAATATGAGAACTTGACAGATTTTTCCTCTCCCATTCCAAGACATCTGCAATCTTCATGCTCATATGATGGCAACAGCGACGGGAGAGCCTTCCAATTAAACTATCATGCTTATCCGTGTGCAGGACTGGATTTTTAGCATGCTTTAGCTCACGTTTCTCCACGGCTCTGTGAAGAGACACCCACCTTTCGACTTTCTCATTACGAAACAAACTACAAACAGAGTATGCATGAACTTCCATACTAATGATGAGTTAACATTATTTCATTATCATTTCACACATGAATTACTTGTGCTATCGTTATGTAGTCTCGGGATAAGTGTATTTTGACTAGGGAAATGATGCATGGCGTATTGTGAAATATAAAATTGTGAAGGATGCATTAGTTTGTTACGGAAGTTTCACGGTGTGCAGACCTACTGAGAAACTTCTTATGAGCCAGTTGTAGGCACATCGTATTTTTTCCCTGTTTTCGCCACATTGTTAGCATTGCACTATTGCCAACTTTGCGTGAAAGGGGTCTGTGAAGGGAAGAGGGATTCTGACGATAATATTAGGTCCATATGGCTAACGAGCTCTTGCAGACTGTGTATTTCGTAAGAAATACTGCTCATAATATTCAATTCGAAGGAGTAATTGATACAATGGGATTGTAATGACAACAAGCAGAAATCATTACTGAATACGATACTTGTATGTATAATTGAGTTGGCAAACAAATTAAACGATTCAAGGCATTTTAAGTTTTCAATTATGCAAATTATTTGATCATGGCTCTGTAGTGGCTGGAATAAGACATTTAAATCTGTCAAACAAATGTATTTATATCGATGTCTTTAATATTTAGTCATGTTTTGCAAATAAACATCGTCCTTACCCTTAGCTTAGACGTTGCTGTATTTTTTATTAGACATAAACTATGTTTAGCCTTTCAATAAAATTATTGGAAAGTCTTGGTTCTACTGTCTAACATGATAGTTTCCAGTCTAATCGTTTGAGAGGATTTTAGAAATTGGTTATGTACTAGATCGGATAAGGCTTTAGCGATTTATCCATGGCACAGTGAACTTGATGCAGTGGTGAGATACAAGAGGTTATCATCTAGTTCAATAGATACAGAGATTGCTACTTATCTTCGAGCTAATCTCCTGAAATTACAGTGATTGTAACTGGAACCGTTCTAAGCTATCGGTTACATGTAGCCCCTATTGGAGACACATTACAACAGGTCATTATCTGGAAATATATATCATATATCGTATTTGACCTTGTCCTACCACCTGCGTTACTGCCACTACAGTAACAAAAGAGCAGCTCACATTAAATTCCTCAACATCCCGCAAAAAAATACCGCTACTGTTCAGATTCTTTCATAAACGGTCACCGTAAATTCAGCACTTTCGATGCCATTACATCACGTTTTTTTTTGCAAATTGCTGGTTATTGTAACAGTCCTATTGTGTTGAAATTATAGATAGGGCATGAGATGTTATCACTACAGTTAATTGTTGCAAATGCAATTAAAAGAAAGTGAATTGAAGGAACGCATGTGGAGTCGTGTCAGCGTGTCATATATCATTTTAAATTGGCGAGTAATCAAAATGATTATAGGGTTCAGTTAACATGTTATCGAATCTGAAAGAAATTACAAAAAAGCAATATAAAAGCTTTGCATTCCATACCTGGAGATCCTCATAGGTTTTAAAGGAGCGAATGGCAAATCCGTCAATGACATCCTCATAAGCTGTGGACTTTCGCACTTTCCGCTTCTTCGCCGGAGGGCTCTCTCCCTCCCCATCTGGAGCGGCGGAGTGTGCCCTCTCCCCTTTCTCCTTCCGTCGATCATGCTTAATTTTACGTCGACGAATTTCAGGGTTCTCCATCTTCGAGAACTAGCACTGACATTACCTTAACACTTACTGGACCACATATTCGGAGTTCGCGTATACGTTTGTTCCAGATACTAATGATTAAGTTCATTTAGGAAAATTGTCATCTTTCCTGCTATCATAACTGTGTTTTCAGTTCCGCTCCCACAATACCATCCGTCAGCATCACTGCTCGGAGGCATTTTTGTTTACTCAAAATAAATAAATTCCGCCACAAAACTGCACTTTACTAACTTTGCGGAATAGGATCGCGGTTTCTCTCTTATTTCGCGTGCCAGCTCTCGGCTGATGACATATATTTTAGGTTTTATAACTATGCAAGGGCAGCAACTCGTTTTGCATGATTGATGCCCAGCATTATTCTCTTTAATAGGTTTCCATGTAAAAATCTAATTTCATCTCACTTGCTGGCTTGGAGGAGCCAATATGCAAATTTGCTTGCCTATATCATTATTGAAAAGAGAACTGGCAGTGTCCCACGTAAATTTTTCTGTTTACGGGCCCTAATGATCATGTCTGACTATTATCATTAGACACGTGTTTGTTTTAATACTTTTGTAAAGAGCAACTCGGTTGAACATAGCCAAACCCCTCCTTCATGTGGCTGAAGCTATCTGTTTTTGAAGTGGATTGAGAAGAAGAGTGGTGGTCTCAGGAGGAGGATCTCGACAATTTTTTTGTAATGTAATTAATAAGCAAATGGGTATCAAGAGTGGCGCTTAGCCCATGAGTGGATTACCCTCTCTTAGGGAAAAATTCCTCTCTTGACTTTTACTCATCTTCTTCAAGCTTCTTAGAATTTGTATTTGTTCTCATTATTCTAATTGCAGATTTAGATAGATGCCTGTTATCACAATGTTATGTTTCTATTTGTTGCAATTTGACACACGGGATTTTCAATACGAACTGAACACATCCCATAAAAAAACTACATATTTATGTCAAGCTAAATGACAGCTATTTATAGCTGTGTTGTGCACTTAATGAAACATGACTGTATAATTGAATGTAGCTGATAACCGATGATAACTCTTCTCATGCAAACTCCATCATTTAGCGACAAGTCCAATTACATCTTATCATTACTGCAGTAGTCATTCTCATCAACATCAATGATTACAAATGTGTATTTCCTCCACTCCTCAAGCAGACTATAATTTCCCTATCAGTTTTCCTGCCAGAGTGAAAAATAAATCTTTTCTCAAGATTCCTCCCATCAGCGAACAATTTAAATCTGGTCTGCAAAGACAGTCTAATCTGTCTACAACTATGTTGCTCTTCTTAAAAAAATCTAAAACCGCAACACACCAACCAGCGAATGCATATCATAAATTGCAAACACTGGCTAATTACCACACACCACCACTGCCGCCACCAATAAAAACAGCACGTGATCGGATACGTGAATCCGCAGACTTTATTATCATTCGGGAACCGCAGTCAAGTTTAAATGCTCGACGTAAATCCTTACACATGAGTGTATGGAATCATGATGATAATACTAAATCATTAGCTCACTCCCTTGTTTAGTTAAACAGACTAATGAATAACTGTTTATATCACTGTGATGAAGAGCACTCTTGCCATGATCAGAGGATCATGATGATGATGATGATGACGCTGATCTGATCACTGCCGCAGCTCTATTTTCGCATTTAGCCACAATGAATGATTTACTATTGAGGATAAATGGGCGCACGCCGTGTTTACAAACTAAACTGAATACTTAATACTCGAGTCTGTCTCAGTTCATTCATTCTCTCCTTGACATCAACGAATGAATCACTCATTCACATTAGAACTCCTTTTACGCTAGACATACTAACGCTGTTAATTGCCACACACGTACACAGAGCGTAGTACTCTGATTGACTGATAAATAATCGTAACAACTATAAACCCATTAATTTATGACATTTCAACTCCACCATTAAAAGTGCAGCTCATGGGATTTAATGAATGATCATGTTGCTTTTGTTATGGTTTTTTGCAAAAGTATCGCTAAATGTTTCGCCGCATAGTTAGCAACTTGGGGAGGAGTGAAAAAAAATGCATAAATAAGTTGAACACTTTTTGTTTCTTTTCCCCTCCGAGATTAAAATAGGAACTGAATGGGGATA
This sequence comes from Lepidocyrtus paradoxus, assembly GCA_034696885.1. Taxonomy (NCBI): domain Eukaryota; kingdom Metazoa; phylum Arthropoda; class Collembola; order Entomobryomorpha; family Entomobryidae; genus Lepidocyrtus; species Lepidocyrtus paradoxus. The sequence continues at coordinate 38,377 of JAQGAH010000033.1, forward strand.
GTTGTTCAGCTTGGGTTATAACTCAGAGCGTGTATATTTGTTCATGGAAGATTAGAGAGGAAATTAGCAGTGGTTGGTGGATCTGTCCACAAGTTAACTTTACTTTTGTGTTTGGATAAAGTCTCAGTCACTCGGCTTCGTTTTATCGGTTTTCTTGTAATGAGTGTGAATAATCAGATTTTATCGTTTCTCAGAAGAATGGAACTGAGTTTGGCATAAGCAACTTGAAGTATTTACTGTTGAGTTGAGAATGGGATTGAGATATTGCAAATTGTTTTCTCAGTCAATCTTAAAGTCTGTGTGTGTGTGCTTGCGAGGATCACATTACTCGATGAACTTTGACACATGAGACATATGTATAGTTGAATGGAATCGGATCCCTTTTGTTCTCCTTTCAATAGCACAAATCACAACTCCTTCAGCGCCACTTATCTTGCTTGGCAGAGTTCAGCTTATTTGTGGGCAACCAGGTATAATAATGATATAGTACGGTTTATGTTATGTTACGGGTGATTTGACTGCTGTAATCTCGCAAATTTTATTTCCCTTATCAAATATCAGCACATTTTTTTCCTTCCCCCTTTCTTTGTCTCCAGCCTGACTACACAAGATAAACCGTTTATCATGTGGAGCAAAAAAAAATGAATTTCACATGAAGATAACCCCTACCCCCAAACCAGCACAGCCTTTGCTCATCCGCTCCAATTAAGACAGATCAACTGGAATGTTATCAAGTCATGGAGTACTTTAAGGTTCTTTTCCAGAATGGAACTTCAGCACATTGATCCAGCTCTCTAGCTGGAATCCTCCAAATCACAACTAATTTCCACAGCGAACTATTAACTCCTTTTTATAAAGTTTGTGGGAGACCGCACCAAAGAGGACAATGGAACCAACTAACATTTCATTTCAAATATCTTCTCACAGTTGCAACACATGTACAGAGAGAGAGAAAATTCTTTGCTAAATGTCTTTCAAACAGTTTTCATTCCTCCCATGTACTTTTTTTTAATATTTTAGTCCTCTTTTAGCAAATAGCCTAATATGTCTCTATCCTATGGAGAAATATCTGTACATACATGAATTATTATGTGAATGATCGTTTTTTTTAGAAAAAATTGAGATCCCCTTTTCATTTCTCCTCTTTTCACTCTCATCATCATCCCATTTGACACACTAATCCGTCAATAGAAAACCTATTATAGGGTTCTTCTCCTCACATAAGTAATATTATAATGTGGATGTGGATGATCTTACTTTTAGCTCCTTTTTGGCTTAATTTTTTTTTCTCTCTTTGGAAAAAAAATTTGTACACAGAAGAACAATATAAAGGACTGAACATAAGCACGCCTACAGAGAGTTGATAGAAGAGTAAAAGAGTTTGTAATTGTACTTTGTAGATATTTTTTTGGGAAGGAGAGCTCTCTGAGAGGAGGAATAGGATGGATTATGATGATTTCGCTGTGTTCCTTTCTGCTATGCTGCTCTGGCGACGAGGATGACGATTATAAAAGTTGTCTATATAATATTTATATGTGGAGGGTTATAAGAAGGTTTTCAGTTTCGAGGAGACGACATACACGGGAGGATGCATGTACTCACACTTGCACTTACTTACATATCACTTGAGTCAGTATATTGAGTGACTGCATTCTTCTCCCAAGCTTATAAGGGAGGAAGGAGCTGTTTTTATATGGACAACTAGCGCTCTGCTCGGGAAGATATAAAATATGTCCATATTATGCATTTACTTTCATATAGCTAGAGGACTAAGTTGGAGAAGAGCTCAATCCACGTATATTTCTGTCGTGCGTGGAGAGTGAGCGGATATATAGCAGGCTTCTATGTGGAGAATCTCTCTTGCTCGCCTTGCAATATTACTCCTTTTCAGTTTAGGGCTCTCGCCTTGCTGGCTGTGTTGCATTTTCCCAGTTTCATGTAGCCTGAGTGAAGTTTTTTTTTGGGTAAAGAAGTGAATCCTCTCGGTCGCAGAGTCCTCGCGAGCACACTGTTCTTTTTTTTCCTTTCTTTTCCTATTTCACTATATCTATATGTATAATTTTTGGAGAGAATGAGCAGAATGAGCACACTATGGAAATGGAATGGAAGTATTGGATGGAAGAAATGACTGTGGTGGATGGAAAAATAGAGGATTTTTTTTAATATAAATTTCTCTTAGCCAGAACATAAGGAATTGGAAGATGTAGCTGGTTGTGTGAGAACTGAAAGGAAATGGATAGAATGGTAAGAACAAGGAGAAAAAATTGAGGCTTTGAGTCCATATACGAGAGAAATGTTTTATAGAGGATGAGGATGAGAAGTGAGTGAGTGCTAAGAAGGAGAGCATTTTAATAATTTTTTGATAAAAAAAAATTTCACGAGGAAAAAAAAATCCCTTCATGCATGCTAGTTTTCCATTATCATCCTAAGGAGAGAGAGATCATGATGATAATATTAGGATGAGGATGATGATGAGAGGAGGACAAGGATTGGGAATGAAATCAGGCGAATGATTTTTATTTCAGGATTTTCTCTCATTTCCCGAACAACTTTGGAGAGAAAGGGATGAAAGGAGACGTGAGCCCTTTGTCGTTGGATGTGACAATGTGATACTCTCGTAAGGAACTCATTTCTGCGAGAGCTTCACGCAAAAAAAAGATGAGGAGGAGGAGGACGCAAAGATAGTTAATTTTATGTATTATGTTATAACGAGTTTTATTTATGGGAAAAGTTATTTCCTCTTATAACAAGCGTAACACGTTGCAAACACGGTTTCACACTAGTCATTTGATGCACCGTTTTTTAAGCAGTCTAAAAAACAGTAAAACTTTTGGCAAGGCTCGCTTCCCTAAATACTCGTATAGTTTAAGGATTTTTCATACCTGGGAAGGAGGAACGGCACTTTTGCAAAAAAAAATCATAAAAATGAGACATGTATTTTTTAAATGGTTTAATTGAAATGAAAAGGAATTTGAATAAACATGATTTTCATGGAGCAGCCAGAGCCACAAGGAAAAAAAGGGAAGTCGCCAAAGTATTAGCTTGTTCCATTTTATGACTGCGCTAACCTACGTTGGAAGCACAGTTGGTGCTCAATGATGTTCATGTGGGGCGAACACCCACATTTTCAGTATATATGAGAGGCCATCCTTTTTGTGCTCTTTTTTAAAATAAGGAGAAACCACTGTCAATCGGTCATGTTAACAAGCTAGGAAGCCACTATCTAACGAAGCAATTAAAAGCCCAACACTATCCATTAGGGTTGAAGTGGGAGCGAGAGAAAATGATTTATGGCTGTATGCTACGTCCCCTCAATGGGATGTATATGGGTGGGAGAGGGATAATGGTGTAAACAAGTCACTTTCATTCTCATTCTTTCTCCATCCTATTTAAAGGCCTTAGTGGATATCAAGAAGGAAAGAAAAAAGGGTGATAGCTTTGATTGATTGAGTGGAGATAATGTTGTGAGGGAAAGGGAGAAAAAAAGACAGTCGTAAACTGGGTGTGAGATGACACCTTCACGTAAGGGAATGACAAACAAGGTGTTTACCTTGTAGAGCTTTTCTCCGTACTTACAACAATGCTGACAGATTGGAGTGTTGTTATCCCAGGGAAAGTCACAATTCGGACTGTAATCGCTGATGGGTGATGATATGATGTGATGGGAAATGGAAAAGAATATTGTTAAGAGGAGCAGAACCTGGGAGGATATGACAGGTGAGGATGGATTTGCGCTTGAAAATCATCTTCAATGCAATCTCTCAACTGTGTACTAATTTGATTTACCACCTTCATTAATTACTATGAGAAAAACATTAAGATGTATGCAGAATGCTTCATCTTCCCTGTTTACATTTGAGGGAAAGCCCATGTCATCCAAACATAAATTTTCCCGGGGACGAAAAGGCTCAAGTGCAATATGCCATTTATTTCTCATCACTTTCGCATAACAGCGTATGTTATGAGGGCTTGAGGTTAGTCTAAACCTCATTACGTAATAATCTTATTATCCTTGCTGTTTCCCTTCACACGGGTTACGCATCTTCAATTAAATCTAAGGACAGCCACATGCTTCATCATCATCCTCATCCTGCTGTCATTAAGCATAGTTTAGTTTGGTGGAGTCTTCTCACACGAATATATAGTAAAAGTGACATGGACGGGATCCGTTCTCCCCAGTCTTGAAAATTCATGAGATGAGTTTGATATGTTACATCATCATCTTCCTACCTCATGCTTGATACCTGTTTTTTTTTAGAAATCTCTATATTATAGGTATGATCCAGCAGTGTGTTGGGTGGATGGACAAGACGTTTACGCTATAATATAATTCAATTCCTGCAAGATTTTTACTTTGCTATATTTAATAATGAGGCATGTTTATATGTGGATGGATAAGGAATATAAGGACTGGCGGATAATGATAATCATGAAGAGTGGAAAGGCATGCCATGTAGCTGATTCCCGACTATAAAGTCCTTATCCAGCAGGTATATACCTCCACGCTGGAATTACTCCCAGCCCGAAACTGTCTGTCTCCCTTCCTTGTTTAGGTATCGCTGCTTGGGTAATGTCTAGTGTGATAGGTTTTTATGTAGCTGTTTTTTTTACTACTTTATCCATCCATCTTAGGAGGAAGGGCTCGACTCCAGCTCTTAGCTCGTCTATGACTATGGCTGGCTCAAAGAGGACCATCATTCTCCATTCGACTTTGCTGCCAGTTTTAGTTTCCACGAACAAAACGTGAAATCCGTCCTTTTTTCCCCTTTTCCCCTCAGAAGAGAGGAGCTGGCCGAGTCTTAGCATTGAAAGTAAATGCTGATTTATTTAGAAGCGAAGCGAAGGGAAAACCTAACTTGTGTCAGTTGTAAAAGCCATGTATTTACGAAGTCGTATCGTCTCCATCCCTCGAGCAATGCGCTGCATATTGCATGCTAGAAAAGAAAACTACAAAAGTATCCGTTCCTCCACTCCAAAAGAGCTGGAGAGTTTCCTCGTGATGATGATGAGCCAGAGCTCGTGTATATGGCTGGAGCTCAAGAAGTTAGAAGACGTTGTGATAGCCTCCTCCGTCTTGCCCGTCTCCTTGTAATTCCCTGGTAGAGCTGAACTCATAAAAGAGGAATACGTATAAAAAACGCTCGGCCTCACAACTCCTCTAACCATTTTATAGGAGAGCGAGCAACTCAGTTCCCGGATAGGAAGACGTGAACTCTTACTCTGTCAGGGAATCTTATAGGGAAAGGACAAAGGAAGGGAGAGAGAGAAAATGTACAAGGAGGCTGAATTGCATTTGGCAGCCTTTTCAGATAACACGGCAAGTGATTCGAATGCAAACGAAGGGAACGGAGCAGAGCGAGGCACTAACTGCTCTAAAAAATTATATTCTCATTATTCCCTCGAAATCCTTTCATTCCATGCCATTTCACTCGGTCCAACTTGAACTCGTTTTTTTCGTCCTTCCTTGTCAATCTTTTTTCTTCTTATTGCCGCATATATTCGGGTGTATTAACTTACAAGAGATTTTTTCCAGTTGAATGCAAATCTACCTCAGCTTATCCGGTGGAGGGTGATGATCATGATCATACAGATAGTATTGCTTTCAAGGTGGACTCATTTCATTTTGAACGTTTCAAGCAGTTGAAAATATTTACGTAGGTGAATAAAATGTTTTCTCAGATTGACATGTTAAATAGTGACAATATTTGGAGGTAAGTCAGGCTGGCAATCTGTTCCTTTTTGACTAACATACAAGTCATAAAAAATCGATTGAAGTTGGCTTCCGGGAAGCTGTTTGTTTTTCTGGGACAATCAGAATCGCAGTTTGTTTCAGGGTTGTCCTCTTTGTTGCTAGTCTGTAAAGACGTAGCACAAAAAGGCAAACAATTTAATGAGTTTTGTCTCTCCAACTTACTTACAACCTGCAACATGTATTTTTTTTTCATTTACATCTCACTTTTCTTTTCTCGGATAGAAAAGTGAAAACAAATAAAGCATCCAATGATAAAAGTGAGCAAATTCCTCTACTCCCTTGCTAAGGTCGACATTATCCCTCCATGTCCTAATTTTGTATCATGAGATAAGATGAAATGACAAAGGAGCTTCCTTCTTCGTGACAGTCCCTTCCAACGTTTTTTCTAATAAAGCATAGTCAAAAGAGGAGACATTGATTCTCTCGCAAATTTAAACGGACAAGTTTTTAACCCATCCATTAACTCCCTGTTTTCACCCAGTCGGTCCTCCAATGCAATATTTAGGAGCGGAGGTTTTTTTTCCTTAGCAAATAAAATCTCCATATTTCCCCCCGAGAAAGCAGACATTAAAAAAGGGAAAAAAGGTACAGTATATTTTCCATCGCATAACTTCCGCAAACTCGGCTGGATGGAGTATGGAAGGCTGACGTGATAGTGATAGCATAATAATATCATTTATCCTGAGCAGAGAGTGTTTAGAAATAAGTAGGTTTGTTCGGAAAGTGTGGCTGTTGGGCTAAGGTATCTCCATATGTTTCCGTTTGCCTTGCCAACGGCAGCAACACCGCCGCCTCCATTTCATACCAGTGCCAACAACACGGCTCTAGATTATGTAAGGAATAATGTTGCGAATGTTGCGATGTAAGAATAGCATAAAAGCCTTCCCATATCCTTGCGATATGAAAGCATATAGCCTTCTCCTGGATATATAACCCTGGCAAAGTTACACTTTGATGAGAATAGGCTTCAGAGATGGAAACTTTGTCTTTCCAGTTTCCCAAGCAAATAATTTTTTCTTCATATAGCCTAGCCATGATATACTCATATCACTTGTTAGGTTAAGGCTATGAGGAAGGTATATGCCTTCTTTATATATGTACATGAGACATAGGTAGATATTCATTTCTTATTGCATTCTCCACTCTGGAGAGTTTTGCAAGAGCAATTTTATTGCCTGCTCCGCTTCTTCCCACTTTTCCAGACCAGTTTTCCCAGCTTTAATCCAAGTGGAGTGACACTGGCGAAAAAAAAAAGTATCTAGCCGCATGAAACAGTAGAACGGCTTTTTCGTCTTCTTCTTCATGCTATTGTATTTCAGCTATTACATAACATCCGAGTGCTGCCTGCCGTGCTCCTCTCCTCAAGTGAGAGTTTACAAGTTGTAACTTACAGGGAAACCCTTCCACTTCCATTACCTATTATTACAAATACAATCACAACAATATTATAAGTACATGGGATCATATTGTAGTAAAGATGTCTTGAAAAAAGAGAGGATTTTTTTCTCCTCCTTGATGTTGTTAAACAGGGTTGGGATGATGTCGAGCAAAAGTCTTATCTCATCACCGCAGAGTCTCCCCAAAACACGTAAAGATGCTTCGTGTTCCTCTCCCCGCATCTCAGCCAACTCGCCGTCACGACCATGTCAATCAAATGTCTGAGTTCATTGAAAGCATTCACAACAGATCAGGAGACTGATGAGTTCTCGAAAGGAGGATGAGACATGAAAGTTGAGTTGACAAAATGACAAATAAAAAACAACCTACCCAGCACCCAAGCCAAATAACTGATGGGGAACATCATCATTTGCAAAATGTAGTGAAATGTCATTGTCACTGATGTGTCTTGTCTGTTGTTCCCTTTGTTTATCTACAACTGTAGCCATATCTGCATCTCTACAGATATTTAACTACGCACGAGTAAATATATCCATTAAAATCTGCTCATCAGTATATCGAGTGGAGTCAGACTCTTAAATGATCCTGATCATGATAACCGCGTCACATATCTTTCAAGGAATTCAAGAAAAAAAAAGAAAAAAACGCAATTTACGACTCAGACATAAACGAAACGTTCATTAAAAACGGAAACAGCTTTCTTTATCTGCGAATATGAATCGGTAGTCGTTTAAAAATCCATAAATATCGCTGACAATGAAAACAAGCGGTAATAAAAATTTTCGTAAACAAAGGAGCGAGCAATGTACGAGCTTCGCGAAATAGTGGTGAAGCCCTTTCATAAAAAAAACTTTTATGGGTTGTCAATGCATAAAAAAAAGCTGAATGGACCAAATGGGCAGATACATCATTTTCAGACTGAGCAGTAGCGGTTGTATATGTTGAGTATATGGGGCTGAACATAAACACTAGTTATTTACTAACCGCATCTGAAGTTGCCACATTGTTGATGGTGTGTGGAAGTGTTTGGGAAACAATGATCAGGAGCATTAACAGTGAGAAAGAAATCCGCAGAGAAATATGGCCTGGTTTTTTTTTATGCCCATGAGGAATGTATGTAGAACATGAATAAGGATTTTTTTATGGTGATATAAATTATATCATTTGATACTTTCCAAACATTAATTTGCCCATCTGAGTAAGAAAGTTGGAGGCGTGAACCATGAAATTCCGAGTTTTTTTTAAGGGCAAGAATTTGCGTTTGAAGTTAGACCAGTGGTCCTTATCAAACCACACACATCTTGTCTCATATTTGTATTGCCAGCGATGAAACGGTTCTGACTGATGAGATTTCTTAATATAGTAAACCTACATTAAGATAATTTTCTGACCTTTTATTTCGGACTATTAACATAAGAGCTTATGCTATTACGCAACGTTATGCGAACATATTGACAGATTTCAGAATGAAAAAAAAAACGGGTTAAATCTCGTCATAAATCCAACCAGCTTCAAAATTGAATAACAGGAAGGAACAAAGGAATTGCTAGCTTGACATTTGAATCCATCCGGGTAGGTTGCTTGAATTTTGATCAGACAAAGGAATAATTGAAACTGAATACTACAGGAAGCGTGTAGGATGGCAAAAATTGAAATCCAACCGATCTGTAATTGATACACTTACCTGACAATACCTAATAACAATAACCTTTTGCTCTCCTTCCATCCTTTATTTAGGTATTGGCTGTGACAAAGTCAACCGATAAAAATTTATGTGGGGTGAAGCAAGACTTTTGACATTTTATGGAGTGGATTGGTAAGTGAGCTTTGATTAATTTACAGGATTCAGCTCAGAACTAACCTACGCAAGTTCTACTTCCAGATATGACAGGCGGATGTCGCCGCCAGCTAGCAACTCGGGTTATGAAAACTTACGTACGTCATCTCACCGGCTGGATTTTTATCTATTCCAAAGAAAAAGTCAATTTATCCAATTCTAATCGGACGATCACGGCTAGTGAGGATTTTTTCCCCTAAAAACCCGGACTTCACGAAAAACCATTCATTAATATTAATATGGATCGCTATTAAGATTTGTTCATGCTGCTCCTGTCCATCACAAAAGTTTGCATGAAAAGTACCCAATGAATATCCAATCGCGCTCTATTGAGCAATCTACGACGAGATAGATGGTAAATGACCTGAGCAGACTTCCAAGGATTTTGAAAACATTGTCATATAAGAGTGCATCAGAACAAGATCTACATAAGATCAAACCCCATATTTTGCAATATTAGCTATAATTTTGATGTCGAAATCATAAACTCGTGGAATAATCCCATAATCCCATCCGCTATTATAAACGTTTTTGTGTGTGCTTTATGCTAACCATATTCCATCTAGATTTATGATCCCGCCGAATATATTATGCACCTATTTCATTGATGACGCCCCGACTTTCTTGCCATCCATCCTCAAAGACATCGCAGCTGCATTTGACGCGTGCAACATGTTTCAATAAAATGTTCATGTTAATTACATGACAACTTTTGTCTGTATAATTTATTTATATTATATCAATCTAATATAATCGGTACTGTGCAAAAAAACGTGCAATATAATTCTTAAAGCTTGCCAAAGTATGTAACAAATTATATCCATTTAAATTATCCAAACTAAGAGGTACGAGCATTAAAAAGAGGTTATAACTAAAAATGATAAGTATTTTTTGTTCATCAAATATTGCGCCTTTGTTCCCCCGCATTCCTCACCATTGATGCGAAATGGCTCATGGGCTTCTTGAGGAGCTGTGCGGGATTCCCATCCTCCACCAACTTGCCGTCTTCCAATACAAGTACTCTATTTCCGTCGATTATGGTATCGAGTCGGTGCTGAGGGAAAACAGGATTTTGACACAATAAACAAGGTAATAAATTCCTCCAATAAAATATATTTCTGTAAACAAGGTATAAAAATAGGAAGGGGAAAAAACATACGGCCACTGTCAGCACGGTTGCGTCTTTAAAGACGTTTTTAACAACTTGGAGAAGTGTACGCTCCGTCCCTATATCCACGGAGCTAGTCGCCTCATCCATTATCACTAGTTTAGATTTGTGAAGAATTGCTCGTGCGAGAGCGAGTAATTGCTTCTCCCCAGCACTGAAAGACTCTCCGCCGTAGTTTATCTCAGTATCTGGAGAAAGTTCAAAGAAAATGGGGAGATCACAATATTTATGTGTGTGGAGCAACTACGCAGTGAAACATTTACTGTCGTAGATAGGGTAGATGCCTTAGAAGGAAACCGCCGGTTTGAGAGATTTTTATTTTGGAAAAGATTTAGGTGGATTTATGGCGTTACCTAGTTGACCTGGCATATCTTTTACGATATCTCGCATCTGACAGAGCTCCAATGCAGACCAAATGTCAAGGTCGGGTAGTTTCCCCTCCGGATCCAGGTTAAACCGGAGTGTTCCGCTGAAAAGGATATTTTCCTGGGGGATGATGGCAACGCTGGATCGAAGCTTTTGGAGTGGGATTTTATGGATGTTCACACCATCAATTAGGATCCGTCCTGTCTTCACATCCGAGATTCTGAATAGGGCCATCAGGAGCGAGGACTTTCCGCTACCTGATCTCCCGCAAATTCCCACTTTCTGTTTGGGTTTGACATCCACGCTCAGATTGGAAATTATTGTGGGCCTATCTGGTCCATACTGGACGGAAATATCCTCAAACTTCACTTCCCCACTTGTTGGCCAATTCTCTGGAAGGGAGTCATCAGGGAGCTTCCCATCATAATCCTCAATTTCCAGCTCCGAATATCTGTCTATCCGATCAACCGAGTTCATGAACATCTCCACTTCCGCGAGGAACTTCACCACCCAATTGAGATAGACAGGAACGAGCAGAGTGTAATTGATGGCTAAGCCCACCATCGAGGCGGTTACGGCTTCGGGGTAGATGTACGATGAAATTACGGCTGCCAAAGTTGCCAGAAACACGATCACCCCGCCGAGGTAATCCTATTGAGAGTGGTACATGTGTTAAACTCTTTGGATAACTTCTAATCCCAACCCACATGCCATACCTCATTCTTTTCTCTAGACAACGCTCCAATTTAATCTAACTTTACTTCATTTCAATTCAATTTCCTCCTCCCTACTTCCGCTACCCTAATGCGATGGAACACCTCTAATGCCTATTAGCCCAAATACATAAAATATTGCATAAATAATTTTCTCCAAAAAGTTTCCACTTCAAAGGAAAACTATAGTTAGGGCACAATAGTGCAAAATGTCTCATCAAATCAGTACTAATTGGAGTGGAAAAAAAATTGCAGTTTCATAAATCTCTGAGTAAAATGGCCTCACCGAGAGTGGCTCCATTATCGCAAAATTTATCACTTTACTTACCAATGATATGCTCAGCCAGCGGTTTCCCACGTTGATAAACATATCAGCTTTATTGTGAGAATCCAGTGTGGCCAGCATTTGGCTGGTGAATCGTTTCTGCTCCCTGAAAGCCCGGATTGTGGAGAGGCCTTCCAGCGTCTCGTGGAAGTGGGAATAAATGGGCCCTCTAGAGATTGCCTGTATCCTCTGCAGTTCCCTGTATACCCAAGATAAAGAGCCAGGAGAATTTAGGAATCTTTCAAGATATTTTATTTTTCATTCCTTCATAAATTCTGACCAACAAAAGTGAGTATAAAAAAGTAATTCATGTCCCGCCGATAAACGCCTTGCCGTTTATGTAGTCGTACTGGTAAGAAACAACATATTTTGTAGGAATTTAATTTTTAACTGCCCAATTTAACTAGTACGTACCTTGACGAGAATCTGTAGAATCTCTGGATATAATAATAAATAGCCACTATCGGTATGGCCAACAGCAGAAACCATATATTCACAATGGCATTAACAACAATGGCGGAAAAGCACAAGGAAACGAACTGGAGGAACCGCTGCATGGAAATGCACAGTTTCTGGAAATGACGTAAACACATAAATTGATTAAACTCTGCATAAAACAATTGCATAAGCCACATTTGATATTCACAATTAAGCAATAAGTCACTCGAGTCGAGTCATCATAAGATGATATGCAGCAATAGGGCTACGTAAGTCGTCTCGGTTTGAAAAAAATGACGAAATGGGAGGAATATCTTATGTCAATTATTGCCAAAGAGCACATCTTGATTTGGCAATATCAATTTCAGTTCAAAGGAAGAGAGGACAAATTAGGTATAAATTTCCGACAAAGAGTTCAGATATCATCATGAAAGGCTTGTTATAAGAGGTTATCAATAATAATAGTAAAATTCAGCTAGGTTTTCAGACTTGACTACATCTTCAGACGAATTCCGTCAAACTTTGCTTGACGTTAATTCTCACGGACAGAATATAAATCAGGGAAAGTTTTTTTTCCTCAACTTTATCTCGAGTACAACTAAAATATTGTTATAGTAATTTGAGCGTATAACTCATCTCGTAAAATATGTAAAAAGCGCGAGAAACATCACTCACGCGATCAACAACTGCGACATCAGAGGAAAACCGGTTGATAATTCTTCCGATAGGGGTACTCTCAAAAAATCTGACAGGGCATTTGACAACTCGATCCATCATCCTCTGGTGAAGAATTTCCCTCGAGTTGGCCCCAGCTTGTTTCCCGAGAAGATTGCAAGATAAAGAAACGATGACAGTGGTGAGGCTCAGTACGACATAAATATTAAAATAGTTGGACATAATCTCGTCATATTTCTCCTGCTCGTCCTTGTATTCATTCGCAGCGTCACTCCAGTTACTCAGCCAAAAGTTCGTGTAGACTCTCACCACTTCGTATCCTACGGCGGAGTACAAGTACAGGCAACTTATAACTTTACCACATGCAGAAATATAGGATAAGTACACTCTCCACGGGATCTTGCCATATTCCCTTTCATCGTGGCTACTCTCCCGAGCTAAAAGGGACTCCTCAGGATCCTCAACCTCATCCTCAGTGAGGTCCCCATCACTTGGTCCGGAAATGGTGGATGCAAGTCTGGGAGAGGCAGGGATCTTCTCTAGTTCCGTGTTCGAGGAGCCCGTCGACGAAAGTGTTTTCTTTGAGCTGAAGAGTTTCTTGAAGAGATTGTCTTGAACACGGGGACTAGGCAGATCGCAATTACTCGCGGGAGTACCACCGGAGCCGGCATAGCCTCCACTCACTGTGTTGCTTCGGTGGGAGGTGTTGACAGGAATTGATGTTGAGACAGACCCCTTTGCTCCTGTCACTCCACTCCCAACAGCATCATCCTCGACGGGGAGGGACTGCAGTCTTTTAAACCTTTTTCCCACCGAGGGGCTCCGGCTCTTTAGAGTTGTCTCTGGTTGGAGGGAGCTCATCCGCTGGAGTTGAACATGTCTGTTTGATGATGCGGATGTTCGACTATCCCTTGAAGTACGGCTTACCGCTCGACGACGCAAAAGTGGCGTCATGATCTCATCATGACACTCATCACTTGGAAGGAAGATATCGTGCGACAAATTCTTGTAATGTGAAAATGTCCCTTTTCGTTTGTGGAACTGGTCCAGTGGACCGGTTGTCTCTTCATCCGTTTTCCAGCCACTTTTCTCCAGTCGCGTTTGCTTGAATTGGAGACCCACTTTGGAAACGAGTTTTAGCAGCGTCCATCTCTCTTTTGCTGTTCTAGCCTCACGCTGAATATTGAGTTCTTGCTCCTTCCGTGAAATCATCACCTGCCATTCCTTATAGCACTCGGGGTCTCTGGATTGGATTTCAGAAAGGGTGCCTTGGATCCGGATCTTTCCTCGTTCCATTGCAATTATGTAATGTGCGTGATGTAGCACAGGTAAATGATGTGTGACAAGTATAACGGTTCGTCTTGACTTGAGAAGAAATTTCAGTATGCCTTCATCCAACACGTGATGAGCCACTTCTACATCCAGGGCCGATAGTGGGTCATCAAGAACGACGACGTTTGCGTCTGAATACAATGCTCGTGCCCTGTGAAACATAATTAATTATTTATTACCAATTATTTTGCAAAAGTAATTTTTGCCATATATTAAGTGCCAGTGTAATAACGCATACGTTGCAATTCGTTGTTTCTGGCCTCCAGACAAGTTAATTCCCTTTTGTCCAATTTCCGTAAAGTCATTTTCCGGCAATATGTCAATATCCGGTTGGAGAGCACAAGCCTGAATAATCTTTTTGTAGCGACCAGGTTTGAACGGCTTTCCAAACAGGATGTTGTCACGAACGCTGGCATTGAGCATCCAAGGCTTCTGGGCGGCATACGCAATGGATGTGCCTCGAGTCCAGGAGAGCTCCCCATGCGTTTTTCGCATTTCTCCGAGGATTGCGCTGATAAATGAAGATTTCCCCCCGCCTGTCGGCCCCACAACAACAGTCAACTTCTCCTTTGGAATTTCCACGGACACTTCCAACAAGCCACTTTGTCGAAAGCTGCTTTGTTGGGTTGCGCCAGGCAAGTGGGTTCCGATTGTGGAGTCGTCCCACGTGAAGTACCCATTATTTATGGAAATAATACTTTGATCTGGGGTACAATATTTATTCCCGTCATTCTCAGGGCTGGCTGAGGTCAGACCTCCATTTTTCCCATTTGGGGAAGATAATAGGGGAATCAGTGTGCCTTGTTCCTTAACAACATTATCTAATACGTCCTCCTCGTCTTCCGCGATATTTTCCAGAACGAACACAGAGTCCGAGCTGGCCTCGAGATCAGAATTTTTGCGCTTGCTGAGGGGAACGTTAAGATTTTGCGTTTTCGCAGGACTCCTTCCGCCCTCTTCACTTGAAGATTTACGAATAGATGGCTTTTTATTTTGGTCATCTGGTAACGAGGCTGCTTCCGGAAGCATAAGGAATTCTCGAACGCGACGAGTGCTTACCTAATATATAAAATGATATATCAAAATTCCTAAACTTGGTATTGGAAAATTTGTAAAAAATAAACTGGAGAAATAATCCATAAATTACCAGTGCGTCTATCACAACAGGCACCGTGATGGGGAAGATAAATAACGGGACCGTTAGCTGATTAAAGAGGGCAAGCCCTGCAAACACTTTGGGCGGCTCAAGTTTCTCCGACTCGATATATGGATATAAGCCAAATGTTATGACTGTCACGAGGACGGAGGATATATGAGTGAGGAAAGCTGCGACAGACAAAAATATTCCAGATATTACTTTCATCTTTCATTCGTTCTTATGAACTTTTGGTAAGCTGCCCAATTATTAATTTAGCTAATTAGCAAATGAACAATGCAGAAATGCCAGCATTTCTCATTTAATACTGTGATTGCGATAGATTATGAGAAAAAGTTACGTAAAATTTAAACTGCCGAGAAGGTCTATGAAATGAAGGGTTCTGCAAAGGGAAATGCTCTGTTCCCAAAATAGACATTGCAAACAAGCATAAAGTTTGAGCCTTGATGTTCACTTACTCATTATTGATCTGTACAGGAGGTCTTTGTCTAAATTTTTTAGCTCTTTCTCCCTAATAAGGAAAACTTTCTGACTGAATAGCAGCTCCCAGCCATGAAGCTTGAGGAGCTTCATCCCCTGCAGGATCTCGCTGATCGTTCGCAGTCGCTCATCGCATCGATCCTGAAATTGTTGAAATAAGGAAAAGACTGTTTGAAACAAGCTTGTACATAAGTAAAGTCCCATGTGTCACATCCCATCTTTAGTGTCTGGTCTGAGTAGAATTTTTTCTTCAGCGTTTCACTTTTATAAAAAAGCTAAAAGCAATTGAATGGGGAGCAAACAAAGGAACTCATTTATTATTCCTCTGACGCTAATAAGTTCATTCCTGGAATAAAAATGACTTGCAACTTTTGCAAAAGGTGTCGAATACAATTACACAGTCCATTGATCAAATTGAGGATCTTATCTTCAGTCACAGTCACATAATTAAACTACAAAAAAATGACCACCTTCAGCCTTCGTTTAATTTTTTTCCCATTTCATTCCATTCCAGCACCCCAACCATATTAATTCTATTTTAAGGCATGTATCAAATTGCACTTTATCGTGATTGAAAAGTCGTGTACTTTTTGCACCGCCAAATCCATTGTTTACTCTTGCTAATTTGAAATTCTTGTATTAAACTCCCCACTTAAGATATAGGTCATAGGAAGCGACATGATTATTGTCGATAAGAAAAAAAAAACATTCAAAAAAATATATGTAATTCATAGTGACTGATAAAGATTTAGGCCACAATTAAATCGAATCACCATCCATCATTTTACACAGCTTCCTATATCAATCTCAATTTGTATCAGGATGACAGCTACTACTTATCAGCACACGCAATCTATCATTCATTAGACAAATCCAGCCTCAGCAACAAGGAAAATGAATGGGCCAACAAATAAAGACTGACTAGCTTTTAGCTCATGCTACTTGGTTAGGTAATAGCACTTTTGTCACAATATTTACTCATGTGCTGTAGCCAGCCACGTATAGATTTCCTCGTGATATCATAATGACGAGCAAAACGTCTCCAAAGCACATTCCCTCTGACTAAAATCTAAATATACTTTTTAAAAAGTGTCTGCAAAAGAAATTGGGGAGCCAGCCCACTCATTTCCAGGAATTTTGCAATTCTTTTCCTTTTCAATTTTTTCCCTATTTGGTATTAAAACTAATTGCTGCAAAATTTATCGCAAAAGCCGCTGATTTAATTACGTCCAACTCTGTCCTCTTGGATCAAACCACTCGTTAATTACATCAAGACTGATGATATGCAGCATCCATGAATCTTCCAAACCTGCCTGAGCTAAACGGGTATCAATTGCAGTTGCATCGGATTACATTACATTTCATTGTAAGACAAGCCATAAAATGACCGTTGGCTATAAATCAAGCCCAATGTCAGCAAGGCTACTTTTTTTCAATCATCATCCCTCATAATAAGTGTTTGCTTTTACTCACCATAAGCTCCTTGGAGTTTGAAGACATTTTTTTCCCAATGAGAAATTGGAGCGGAATCATAATGACAATGCAGACCCCTGCCCCAATAAGAGCGCTGTAGCCAAGCTGGAGATACAGGAGAGTCATCAATATCATCAGCTAGATAAAATAGACAAAGAGGAGAGAGTTGAAAAAAAATGTATCAAGAGGTTACAAAAAAATGGACTGGGTTGTCATGAAATAAATGGCTATTTTTAAGATGGGCCAATAACTGCGAAAAATCTGGTCAATCGCTTCACTCGAGAAAACCCATACATATTCGTAATTCCGATATATATTTTTTTGCACAGCAATAAGCGTCGGGCTGCACTCATTATTTTCTGTTTATGTCAATAAATGTAGTCCCCTCATTATTGACGCCAACACGCATAGTGTGGATGGACTATTGTCATTGTCTCAGCTCTAACTGTCTGAGCCCCATATGCATTGTGTATCACAATTAGCATAATTTATTCCTCAAGATTGTTATCGAAAAAGGAGGGTAATAATAAAATTTGCATAAGTATACAGGAGTAGTTTTCATACCCTATTAAGTTACAAATTATGATTGGGCTGCAAAACAAACAAAAAGGGGAGAGCGACAATAAATAATTTTATTTGCGAAATAGCCGAGCTCCAAGATAAATATATCAACAGGATTTTTTCTCCACTTATTGATTTTAATCGAGACAGCCCAGTCAGTCATGACTTGAATAGAGAATTCAATTCGAGGAATACGTTTCTTTTTTGTTACGGGATTTTTTTTTCGTCAGATTATTAAAACTATATCATATTAGACTAGTTGTTGTTTGTGCAATTTACCTTGAGAGGAATCGCCCAGATGAAATGACCCAGCCAGAAGAACATCATGATGTTGTTGGTATCTTCCGACATGATGTTCACTGTGGAGCCATTATCAAAGCCGTGGGCTGTGCTGCTGCTGTGACCCGTTGATGAGGTGCCACTCTGCTTATCATCCTCAGGATCAGCGCCACCATCAGCACCACCATTCAGAACATTGTTCTCCACATCCTCCTCGCCGCTTGTGGTGGTGGGAGGCTCCGTTTGCGAGGCTTTGGTGGGAGACAATGTTAAGGCCTTTTTGTAAATCAACGCCTGAAAGTCATGAGAGGAATGTTAAAACCGTTGGGCCATTAAGAATGACAGAGATATGTGGAGATCCGAAATGGAGGGGAAATTACGGATCATAATGCTTTATTAGCGCTTCATCCCTCCCCTATCATTAGTATTAATAGTATATTGTTGGGAGAGATAAATTGTGAGCGTTATTACTATTATCCGTTAAGACTAACCATTTTCTTTCAAACTCTGACAATATAGTAAATGTGGAGGATAATGAAAGGTTAAATAAAAAAAGGCAATTAAATAGGAAACTGCATAGGGCACCGTAATCCCTCGACAAAATACTGAGAGATTTGGTGAGTTACTAGGAATGCGAAACATGTTTCAGGCTTAAATCCTAACTACGATTATCTTTTGAAACTCGTGACCATCAACTCAACTTTTAGGAGGGTTTCTAGCATGGATAACAAATGACAGAGTAATCTTTTGGTGGTGTCGTGTCCGTACCTATCATCACTACATAATAATATTCAGTATCCTCGGAGAAGATCTATTTACTCAGAGAGGCGATATATCAGGTTCGGGGATATCACATCTCTGCACAGATTATGCAATGATGCCAGTGCGAGTGCAATTATTCATGTCCGATGATACGAAGGTAAGAACGAAATGCTCTGCTGAGCCATGTCATAAGACGACGTCATGATATGAATGACTTTTTTTTCCACAAAGTCTTGCACGTCCACCTACCTAGCAATTAATCAATCGAACAAAATCTGGTCTTATAATGAATGCACAAGAGCGAGACAGCTTTTTACAAACTTTTTGACGCTAATTTAGATGCATGGATGAACACGGAGTTTTTCTCGTGTCGAACAAAATGCTACACGGATATGTGTGTTCCAACTGAAAAGATAAGAGAATGGACCCACCTGCAGAGCAAACTTGATGTGGATTCCTTCAGAGTTGACAAGAAATGTGGAGCATTGCGAGAAAGTGCTTTGGAGGAAGGACGCCACCAGAACAATCAATGCCATGACGTAGCCATTGGAAATCAACTGTGAAATTGTCAAATTCGCCAGAGATCCTCCTGGGCTGAGCAGAGAGCTTCCAGGACTAGCGTCCCCATCCTTGTCTTTCGGCACTAGAGTGTAGTTCATCTCGGTATAAGCCACAATGTACCTGATCCCGAGGGGCGCGATGAAGCCCGTGAAGTCAGCGAGAAGTCGAAATAGTCCGCCAACCAGTAAAGATGGCCAGATGGTTTTGAAAAGGCAGCGCCACAAACTAAACGTGGGACCTTCATGGGTGATCTGTTTCCAGAGGGGAGGGAAAAACTACTTTAGTCATATGAGATTTTTGAATAAGGCTATTCAAGCGGTTTTTAAACTCAAATCGAAAAGAAAAAAATCCGCAAGATTTTTTAAAAGAAGGATCCAATCAGCATAATATTGATAAAACAAAATCCTTTTAAAAACAAATAATTAATTTCAGAATTTGTCGAAAGACGAACCCTCTCGGCATCATAAACATTTTGAAATCTCTCAAGTTGTGTTGATGTTTTCTCCTCGTCTGGCAAATCTCCTAAATCCTCATCCTCAAGTGGATGCCAGTAACCCAAGCGGAGGAGACCAGTAAACCAGTAAAATGTGACTCTTGATGGAAGGGTTGAGTAATTATGAAGATAGCGTATGTTCTTTGATGTGGACCGTTCACTCGCTATAGTTAACTCTCCCTCCTTTTTCTACAAAAATTTCAACGAAAACACAGAATACAAAAAAAGTTGTTCAATATCATCCTCGTAGTTATGTGCAAATTATACAAAATAGCGCAGAAAAGAATTAGGATCCATGTGCTAGCCAGACAACCCTTTAGCAAGCTACTAAACGAAATGTCAATTCAGTCATGATGCCATGTTCTTTGCATATTTGCATGCATTTTAGAATCGTAAAACAACTGGAATAAAATATTCTCACTTGTTTAATGGCTAATATGCTATTAACTATTTCCCTCTTTTTTTCACGCGTAAAATCAACTTTTTTTTAAGCAATATCTGAAAATGTTCAGAATGCCAATGCAAAAACTGAAAAGCTAAGCAAAAAGTTGATTTTCAGCTGAAAATATCAATTATTCCTGTTGTTTTCGTGGAATGGATTGATATCCCTTCCCGATAGCAATTTTTTTTTAAAACAAAGTCGCAAAATCGTATCAAAGTGCCCCTGTCGCGCTTCACTTGGTGGGATTTCTTTAGGAAATGCAAAATATTTTTTGAGCTTTCTCAGATATTTTCATGATTTCTGTATGGCCATTCTCACGCAAATATTTCTCCTCTGAAATAAAAAGTCGGTAGCGTACCTTCCATCAAGCAATATCATCATAAAAAAAGGTTTAAGGTTATATCTGCCAGTACTTAACTCCAATCCCTACAAAATATCTTCGTTTTTTCCACTCAAAATGTTCGTGCGTATATCCTCCGCTCATTATATATGCAAAAGTCAAAATTATAACCTGCACGTTCCCCTCGCTAAGACAAAGTTCTCCGAAAGTCTTTTACTTTTACACATGAATAATGAAAATGATGATGGTGGAGTGTCTCACTCATTGTCAGTATGAGGTCTAGTATTTCAGTAATTACTATTAAAACTCTAGAATCACCCATACTGACATGCAACCGTACGAGGCTCGTTTTCAAAACTAAGCAACAGTTCGTGTGCTTATCATATATCGTGGAGAGGCCAAAAAGATCCATGTTCATATTAAGGAGTTTCTGATTGTAATTGCATTGGTTGGGGAAGATTAAACGGCTATAAAACGATCAGGAGTAATAATGCATACGCAGAAATTTTTTTTTTTTTCAGGAAAATATAAATTTGTATTGAGTGCTAGTAAAGGGGGAGCAGGGAAGGATTTATTTTGGATTTTTTTCCTCACAGGTTTTACATCACACGTGAAAAATTTGTATTATTAAATTGGCCATCGAAAAACAGCAATCCAGTATAATGATGTAATGAGTAATTTCTCAGTCTAGCTAACAATTTCTTTTCATATTTCAGGGGAAAATATAATAAAGCCATTTTGACACATTTTTTTCTTCTTCATTCTGCCTGGTCTGCTAAGACCATCCCACACTCTCTATATTCAAGTCACACTATTTCTTCGCGTGTAAAACTATTCCTTAGGTTGACCTTCTGTGGTGTTATCCAATGCTGATGATGATGAATGATGATGAGATGAATATGAAATTGAGCATGCCTAAACATGATATAATTGGTGGCTCGTAATTAAAACTAGTTAGATGGAAACACGAAAATCGGCTTGGGCTAAGGTAATCATTAGATGATAATTCTATCAATAAGGAAGTTAATGTTATCATCGTCATAGTTTATAATCTATTGGGTAGTTGCTAAAATTCGCAAGTTTGTTCAATTTTCATACATTGAGCGCATTTTGAAGGTATGCCATTCATCCTTATCTTTCTATATGATAATCCCATCAATTTCTACCTACGTACTCGACCAGTCGAAAATTCCAGCGAAAGTATAAGCGGAGTCAATAGTAAAGTGTAGTTTAAACACGGCTGGGGAGTTAAGTCCAGAGTAAACATTTGAAATGGATTTGAATTGCATTGATCTCGAGATCAAATTGACGAATGTCATCCGAGTTTTGCACTTTAAAAGAGGATGTAAGCAGGATGTTTTCATGTAATGGGAGCTTATGGCCTCAGCATCAGATTTAAAAAAAACAATTCGATGGCATTTTTGTTGATGCAGCTGGTACTAAAAAAGTTATAAACAATTAATTTTCAAAGTTTCTCTTGCAAATTCCTTTAGCCTTCAAATTCCTGGGGGAAAAGCCCAATCCTAACTTTTTGTGCAATGGATGACGCACTAAAATGGAAAGTGAAAGTTTTAAAACGCTCGTTACTCTTTTCTCCCATTTCATCCGTCATCTTCTATGAAATCCACGGGTAATTGCTGTTTTCGCAGAAAATCATGTCAAACTTGCAAAAACAGATTGAAGCTAACAATGACGATGAAACAAAACAAGGAGATTAGCAAGAGACCGTTCTTAATAAATATTTGATATCAGAATGAGCTGCGTCAATCGTTTTTTTTTCAAAACGACGAACCCACACTGGCCAAACAGATTAGCCGAATTCTTATCTGACTCATGCGCTTTATACTCATATCACCCCTCACATTCTTTTGTGCTTTGTTGACTCTCTCCTGCATTTTGTGACAATGACAATGATTTCAGTCTTCTGCAACGATTACGCGTCTTGCATCTCCGCTTTCTGCATTGTCATCTTAGATAAATGTATTCGTACATGTTTTATTCACAACTTAAAGTCTGCTCTAGCTATGGTAAAAGGAGTGATTTTATCCTCATTAAAATGCATAGTTAAAAAAATCATGCAAATTGACTGTCTTGAAAAATTCCACGTATGGAATGAAGTACAAATTGGTGTACATCTTAAATACAAACAGCATTTTAGTAGAAATGACCCTACTTTCGCTACAAAAGAGTCCTCTTCACGTGCCAACAGATTTAAAGGAAGGAAATTTTTTTCAAGAAAGATTATAACTGTGATACAAATGCAATTATTTTAAGCAGGGTGCATTCCCCCATCTGTAATTTATAGTTTACCTCCTTGATCACCGTATGGATGAGTAAGAGCGCTAAAATGAGGCTTGTCACCGCTAACACCACATTCACGAGAACTTTAACGTAGACCAGTGTCAGTGCATAATGTCCAAGATAAAGATATAGTTTTGCGAGGAACAAGAGAAATGAGAGGGAAAGGAATAAGACGTTCATTAACAAGTACTTGGACTCCCCAACCCTCTCAAACAAATGATAATAGAGAAGGAGCACACACACGGCTGTGAGAGTCACGAGTGGACCAATAATTTTCAAATACTC
The DNA here is from genome assembly GCA_034696885.1 of Lepidocyrtus paradoxus. Taxonomy (NCBI): domain Eukaryota; kingdom Metazoa; phylum Arthropoda; class Collembola; order Entomobryomorpha; family Entomobryidae; genus Lepidocyrtus; species Lepidocyrtus paradoxus. The sequence goes on from JAQGAH010000033.1 coordinate 61,514, forward strand.
ATAAATTATCTCATGTTGAGTGCGTTGTCCAAACTCCAGATGGGCTAACGGTTTCCCTTCACGCTGATGCTGGGCTCCTGAGTAAATCACATTTCCAGAGTCATTGCTGGGCCCACTTTGGTCACCGATTTTAGAGCCACTTGTATCATCAGCATCATCTGCACTCCGACTCTGGCGCAGTGGTGTGGAGGAGGATTCGACAGTTGGGTTGCTGGAAAGATTTCTCTCGCCTACGCTATTATTAGCCTCATTGTTTCCAAATAAATTTAATGGGCTGGGCCTAATAAAACTATTTAGTTTATTACCCCCACTATCCACACCTCTCCCACTATTGTTGTTGAGGAATAAAATCACATTCTCTGCCAGGTCAGCACTCACAGCGATAAAGATCACGAATGTCAAGCTCCACACGGCAACATGATGAATGAAAACTGTTCGCATGGGGAAAAGTCCCTTTATTCGTTTGCGCTGGGCACGCTCCCCTCCCTCGTGGCCCTTTTTACTACCCCACTTCCCATTCTTGAGGGAGACCCTTCCCTTCTTGGAAGGGGCCCTTGGGGTCGTGGGGTTCACACTCCTTTTGGAGCATGTGCCCTTCACCTTGCACTTGTTATAAATTAGGATTAGCACAGAGATATAAATGAAGAATAGGTTGGAAACTAGCTGAATGAAATAGAATGAGCAGGCCTGATCCCCATTCTCCGGGATCTCGGATCCTCCAGTTGAATTACTCCCTTCGATTATCTCGCTGATTAGCTTCAAGTCACACAGTTTTTGGAGCATTGTGCCAGAGTGAAAATAAGAGGGCCTGTGCTTCTGCTCGGTCTTTTTAACTATGTGGGGAATCCAACTGCTGGCGACTCATGTGTTTGGACTATGCAAAAGATCTTTTTTCAAAATATTTGCTATTTGACTATCAAGCAGATAACCATGCTGAGTGGTTTACGATGGGGGAGGGTATGAAAAAAAAGTGTACGGGATGGATTTGACAAATTGTCATGTTCAGCTTGCGTATGATAATGAGTGACAACAAAATAACAAGCTTTTATCTTTGTTTATCTTGTTCCCCGTGTAAAAGTTGAATGACAACAAATTGATGATGAGACGGCGCACACTGTCCCAACCACCACCTTGGACCACATCTTAGCAAATGAAATGCAAAGATTTTCTCGTGAAAAAAAAACGCTCTCCTCTTTAGATGAATGAGAGGAGGATGATGGTGGTGGTGATGTGAGGATGATATTGATGATAGGCTGGTTGCTAGGACTCCATTGCATGAGCAGATTATTCACGAGAGAAAAACAGAGAATCATCGCTGTTCATTATCATCCTCATCATCTCCATCTACATCGCCAGCATTCTTTACAGTAATCATGATACACAAAGGCACAATCCAAACTGTTGTACTATTATAGATTATAGTCATCATATAGCAGCTCTAAACACCGGGCTTGCATATTCAAATGTTAATCATAATCTTCTCTGAAAACAAAATTCGTTTCAACGGATCCAAACAAACTGTGTGTTGTATTGTGTGTAAGTCATCTTTGTTGACGTTGATGGGATGATATACGCAAAACTACAAAAATGTTTGAAGTCAGGCTTGTAGGCATCAACTACAACATAGCCTGTGTCCAAGTGTGCCAGAGAATGCAATTTATTTGTCACTATCCACCACACTGATGGACAGGGTTGAATGGATATGGCCAAGGGTAAACTGGAAGTTCCAATAAGTCATCTCAAACCTTGCGTAGCCTTGCATGAATGGGTAACTGCTTAAACAATGCATTTTAAACATTTTAATCCAATAATGATCCCAAATAATGGGGATAATAATAGTAAAATGGTGACGACTCCGCCACGCATGAAGATAAATAAATGTTGTGGATTTAAATTTTCTCACATTACGGCACTGTTAATTTTGGTTGGAACAGTTTAACATCAACCCCTTTCAGCTCCTGTCCACAATCAAAAACAGGCATTCTGGGGGAGTCACGGTCCTCCAATAAAATGAAATTCCCCGTCGGGATCAATTTTGCATGGGATGAATGCTAAGAAAATGCAGAGTTGGGGAGGTTTTTTATTTTATCGATCTTGTATTTTACACCTTGCACTCATTATCACCGGCTATGAAAAGCTAAAGGTACGGGTTGAGTTGTTGAGATCCCTCATGGAAAAGTTGATCTTTGGATGAGTCTCTGAATGACATGTTTATAATGATGATGTATCATTCACGTTTTTGCAGCACGTACATAATCAACAGCCAAATTGCCGGGATTGGGGCAGGAGCAATCTTAAGGATAGTCAGCGGTAGGAGGAAATGATGAAGTCCTAATAAATATTCATACACCGAATTGACAGGTTTTCTCGTTGATATTGATAGGGTGTGAAGTCAGTTTGTCGGTCCCGCCGATATCGAATGAAATGCAGAAGTTCAAAGGTACATACAAAACTCACTGAACTATACACTTTTCAGTGAAATACATATCAACTTGATGATAATATGATGACGATGTGGTTTTAATGGTGTTTTTAGTTGCCCTATTGTACTTCAGCAAGATGGAAATCCAGAATCCTCAGGTTGCCCCAGACACTTGAAGCAAACCTTTGCAGATTTCATTTGTAGGTTCGTAATCAGAGATGGAAAGGAACTGGACGCTAATGATTCTCTTTCATGCTGAACAAAAGTTGAATTGAATGCTCCCTGGAACGTAGTTAAATGAAAACAATAGCATCTAAGCATTTTACCGTCATTAAACTATGGTTTGTTATTAGGAGGATTGCTATCATATCATCTCATCTCATGTCATCTCAAGAACGCATTATGGGATATGGAATATGAGTATTAAAATGAATGCTCGTATTATGAGCATTATTTTACTCACTCTCCATTCTCCAATCCATCCTCTTTGTCATAGCTCATGTGTAAAGTGATGTTGCTGAGCGTTCCATGAGCAAAGGGGAAAGTGAAATGGTCCACATATCTAAATTAATATTTATTACGAGGGATAGTCCGTTAAGTGGCGTGATTTAGCCGTTATGCTTATATGAGTGGGGACCTTTTTTTGGTTATTGTTACCTCGAAGACATATGGCGTCCTTTTTATTGCCGTTGTCAGCTTCTCTCCTGAACAGGATACTACAATGTAAAATTGTTTGTTTGTAATCCTCAGCATTCATCCATCAATTCTAGGTAGTCATGTTACAGCAAGTTGGTTCTCCCTAATTATAATATCTTTAATTGAGGGGTTTATTGAAATAAAAGATAACTTATAATGAACTCCTTTCAATAAAAATTGTGTAATTTTTTAATACACGAATGAACTGGGGAAGGAAGCGGTGAGCAGGTTGACAAAGATTTGTGCATTGGCATCTGGTATTGCAACTCTTGTACTAGCCATTAAAGTTGAGAATTTTGTTTCCAGATGGGGTACAACTACACAATAGGTATCGTTAGCTTCAAGCAAAAGTAAGGTAGGGATTTAATGTAATCGTAAAGTTTAAAGAGACGGCTGTAATGTCACCTTCCGAAGCGTGACTACATCACTCGCGAGCACTTGTTCATTACACACTTGGATTCTGGCTCGCCGCTAGATTGCTTATCGTGTCCTTACAGAATAAGTAACCTGTAACTTTTGACACGTTTGCTTAAGTAATGGGAAGGATCTTACTTATTGGGGCGGCTCATGAACAAAGTAAATAAATTCCAATGCTTCATTGCTTCAGAATCCTTGCAAAACGTCTGTCTCACATAACATCAAACATAATGAGTTTTGGGAAATTGAATCAAGAACAATAATGAAATTTTAATAATAATACTGGAATGCTGAAATTTTCCTTTTCATGGGTTTCACTGCGTTCACTGATTTTAGTTACTAACAGCTATATGCAAATGCAAATACTTTAAGAAAAATCCATCTCGCTAGAGTTACAGTGTCCTGTGTGCTTCTAATTGAAAATCAAAAACTTTACCTTCAAATTACGATTCAAATCCAGTTTGCAAAAAGGAATAACCTTTACAACTAACCACGCACAATTTGAAATCTACAATATGTTACGTTTACGGAAACAATAAAATCAATTACATATTGACTTTAAAAAGCACTGTAACTTCATTTTATTATAGTTTGTTTATTCCATAATTCTATAATAGTACAAGTACCGTTACCGGTTACAGGGCTGCGCCCAGATACAGATTAACAGTATATACAGGTTACTCATCTGAATTATGATTTGTTATACGATTATAATATTATGGATTAACAAAGAGGTTGGATTCGGCCTATCAGTGGGCAGTACATTTTTGACCAACAACACCCCAATTTCTTTACACGAATCACCTCAGAATCGAATTCTGAACAACTTTAATCCAGTTACGATTTGCCCCAAACCGCATAGTTTTCTAAATAAACCTAGCCTAACCTAACCTAACCTATAAAGGCCAAACCGAACCAAACCTATACAGGAGAAACCACACCTAACCTAGGCCAAACCGTACCAAGCAAAACCTAAACAGGCCTGACCAAACCTAACCTAAACAGGCCTGACCTAACCTAACCGAACCTAATCGAACCTAATATACCATTTACAACTGGGGTAAAGTTAAAATAGGTTAGGTTTGGGGATTTCGTAAATCGATCAGCGCCCAAAAATATCCCTGTACACTGAATATGAGCAAAATCGTATGTTGAAAAATTTTAGTGTCTAGATTATAGTATTATGGATTAATAAAGGGCTTATACATGGGCGTATATGGGCGATATATGGGTGTACCGAGTAAATTGCCAATTTGCATAATTTTCGGTTTCTATCCACCCTGACTTGTTTTTCATGCTCTTTTAGTCTATCATAACGCTAGCAGAGCTCATTTTGATGTAGCTTTGCTGAGCTATGAATTTTTGAAATTTTGGCAAAAAATCGGTTTTTCGCCAATAACTCGAACGGGTATGGGGGTAGACGCTCTTTTTATTGCAGATTCGTGATCAGCGCCCCAAAATACCCTTGTATACAAAGTATGAGCGAAATCGTATGTAGAAAATTTTTTGGTGTCTAGATTATAGAATTATGGATTAACCACTAAAAATTTCTACATAGGATTTCGCTCATACTTTGTGTATAGGGGTATTTTGGGCATCCGCCGAAACGCTTTCGAGTTATAAGCGAAACCCATTTTTTTATCAAAATTTCCAAAATTTATAGCTCAGATCAGCCTCATCAAAGTGAGCACTGCTAGCGTTATGATAGGATTAAAGTGTACAAAACAGTAAGGGTTGATAGAAACCGGAAATTATGCACATTGGCAATTTTTCTTGTATATATGTTCGGTTGGATATGTTTATGTTCTTCTGTTTGATTTGGCATGTTAAATGAATCTTGCATGTATTTAATGTGGCATTTGCTATTTGTGAGAAATCTCCTTCAGCTATAGACTATTTAAAAAAGCTTATGGAAATTAAAAAACCAACAAATTACTCTGATGTAAATCATAATCAATTCTAATAAAGACAAGTTGACCTATCGTCATTGTTCATGTTAAAACTCGAATTCGATGAATTGCAAAAATTAACTGAATTACGGTAATACTACGTGACCATGTAATTAGCAGCCTTCAACCAACTATAATTTCAAGCTGCTGAGGCTGCTAAAATCAAATTTAGCTGTCTTTTTTCTACTAAATTTTGCCAACTCCTTCTTGGCCTCCTGATCCAACCTTATCATCATCCACTTTAATTGTGTTAATGAAAGTTTAACCTAAGCCTCGAATCGGAAATTTAACTTAACTCTGCAGGCATGGCTTTCGGCTAATGTAAACCACTAAAATAACAATTCAACTAAAAAATGACAACAATTATAAATTGATGATTAGCTAAACCAAGCAGAGTCGTATATAATCTGGATGTTTAAAATAACTTGAATATTTGGAAAATAAAATTTTCTATTATGACTTAAAAATATGATTATTTATTCGCAAATTTCTCAAATACACCTGACTTAGCATGCCCTGTCTTATAATTGCATCTGTTGACCCAACCTGCATTGTGAATCAGATGGGGCTTTGTGAGACTCTTGATTATAAAGTCACATAAAAATTTGGTTCCATTTTCCAACGGCATTTTGAAGTTGCAACAGCCTGCTTGTGGAATAAAGATTCAAGAGTCATCGCAACCTCCAACCCACAGATATCAACATCGTCGATATTCTGGAATGGACCTTTTGAGAGTGGCAAATGTCCAGTTTCAACTTCGCAGCAGATTCCGTAAGAGGCTTGATGTGAATTCCAATTTGTTTCGCAGCCGGAGTCGTTTAAATTGTAGTCTTCAATTCAATTTGTAGTTGATCACTACAAAGAATTTAGCGTGTTGGTTGCCAAAAAATCCAAAAGAAAGTGCCCCTGGTTTGGGGCAATATGACCTCACTTTATTAACAAAATTTCAAAAATTAAAAAAAAAACATCACGCAAATAAATGTAGAATTGTGGGTTCACGAATTAACTTGGGTTTTTGCACTTGGAGTCCGGTAACCGCTGGCAGTGCTTGCTTTATTAATTTTTAATCCTACATTTTTATGTCTAATAATTGGTCTTGAAGATCTTAACACGGATCTTATTTGATTAACACTAAATGTTATCTAATAACTAAAAAATTGGATAGGACTCGTTGAAGAGAACAAAATTGAGGAAATTGTGCATGTAAATAAATATCGAGATTATCGAAGGGTAAAAAACAGTTGAGGTCAACGTAAGCAAGTGGTTATATCTTAAACATTTCTTGTCGAATGATGAATTTTACATGACTATTTGCCATCGTCCCTATATAGACCAGCAAAGTTAAACGCTTTTTCCAGTTCTCTTTTCTTTTATGCTGATGGGTGCTTCCGATTCATAAAACAACGGTGGAGAAAATTGATAAAAATCTCATTTCTCTAAATTTTCATCAGCCAGCGCAAGTTTACAAGATCTTAAAGATTATGCCTAGCAAAATTTATTGACTATCGTAGATATTCTTCCGAAAAAGAATTCTCCTGAAAAAAACATAAGGGCTGTATCAGAGCTCTTGAATCAATTGATTTTCGTAATAAAGAAAGGTCGTTATCCGGCAATTCGTAGTAAAATTTGGCATTTTTTCAAGAACAGGTTTTCTCGTAAGATTTTTAATTCATATTATTGGTAATACTTTTATCATTGTACGTGGACTTTTTATTGGGGATCAGGAAGCTTTAAATGTGTCTTACATAAAAGGTTAAAAAAACAACGGATATTCATATAGGCAGTATTATTCGTGTGAATTCTCGGTTACTTAAGTTACCACTAAAGCTCACTGACTAACACTAATTCTGAATTCATATGCCGTTCGTCTTTGATCACCCCGTCCGACATGTTTAAAAGTTCTGACTCTTTCGCAACCTAATTTACATGTAATTGCAATTTAATATTTCTCTATGATTGACTGATACTAAGTACATGATAGTTTTTGAAATTTGTAAGTTTGTTGAAACTGTAGCGTGGCTTTCGGGACTTGACTAGATTCGTTCTTCAGAAGAAGCACAAAAGTACATAAAGATAGGTATGACTCATGAAAAGGTCATGATTTAAATGAAATTAAACAACCGTTAATGAAATACTTCAATGATAATTAATATAAATGGTATTGTATAACAAATGGGGCAGGTTGTTTTTTGTTTTCGCTGGTAATAGTACTTGACAGTAACTTAGCTAATGCATTAATAAATCAAAGTACTTAGATGATGTATCTAGTTCATAAGTGATACACCTGTAAACTCATTAAATTAATATAGTGAGAATGATTTTTATTTATTTTTTGCACATTTACATAGAGTTTTTTAAAGATCATTTGTATTTGAGGTTTGCGTATGATGTTTTTCATTTGAAGCAGTGAACAATCAAAGATAATTTACTTTGAAGTTTGAACTAGTAAAACTCGTCAAAAATCCTAAGTCATACATATGTATATACCTAGAATGGGTTTTTGACTTGTGGAAAAAACCAGAAATCTAGACGCTGTTCTAGTGCTACTCTATAATTACTGATTTGCGCGTAAATTGATACATATTTTCTTGGATGCCTTTCACTCTTTCTCTTGCTTGACGTTGTTCCTTTTCTGTATCAATCAGTTTTTAATATGAGAGCAGATACTCAATGCTACACGAGGACTTGATAAGGTGCATAATTGGCTAGCCCATTTCGCATGTAAAAGGTTTATATTAGTTTTCATGTTTATATGTTGATAATTGTAACTATATGACTGATCATAATTTACAGTGTCAAATTTGCGCTATAACATTAAAGCATATTTTTTTTTTCTAATTGATAATGCCCTCGAGAAAAAAATATATGAAAAAATGTCGGTTCAACAATTAGATGCTAGCCAAGCCAAGATTGATTGACCACTTTGTTACGACAGCGTCAGTGTGACGGTAAATTTTCCTTCCTTCGTTGTCTATCCATACATATCTTTCCACACACGAGGTTTTCTCAGAGGTGAGCACAAATGCTCAATGGACAATACGCTTAGTTGTTGTCAAAAAGGTAAAATCCTCCGTTAAATCCCCAAAAGGAGGACAAAGAAATCCCATCGTAGAACGTATGAATAATAAAATTTCCACAGCTTTTGCGCAGCTTTTCAGTGAAATTCCTATAATAGGCATGTTCTCATGAATGAGTAGAATATATATAATACTAATTAAAACTACATTGCTTAGTTTAGTTGTTTTATCAATTAGTTTTGATTGATGCAAAGAACTTTAAAAAAAATGAACCATCGTTCACGTCCAAGTCATTTATACACTCGATTCAAACTCAACGGACAAAAATGCATCATATTTCAATTCAGAACGCATATTTCATCAACATATCATTCATATCATAATGATAATTATCATGTAGCTTATTTAGCCCATCCAATATTTACTTAGAGAGCCCATTTCTAGTTCAAAACTTAATTGCCTTGTTGTGTAGCCGCCCACCAGGCACACCCACCCTTGTTCATAGAATTTAAATTCAGCCAACGTTCCCGACTCCCCATCCATCTCACGCTCACCTCTAAGTCAACCAAATCCTTTTGACTCTGACACGACAGCTTACCAGCAAAAATATGGAAATCATATGAAAAAAGTTTCTAAATAACTTGTTCAATCCCAATAGGCATATGCAGTGATTTGTGATATAAGAAGTCATTCAATCCATTCATCCTCATGTTCATATCCTCCGCATCAGTTAGTTGTCCATCATCCAACATAAAAAAATCCTCTCTTCCTTTAGAACCCCCAGCAAACTACGTAGGTAACTCTTACGCAGTGATTTCTTTTGGGATATAGTTTTTTGTGTAGGATACGAATAGCAAAATGATATAGGAGTAATGCATATGTGTTCTCATAAAGTAGCTCTGTCCTTTTACAAGTCAACACAGGACGGATGGTGGTCGTCTCCTGATAATGTTTCAAAGTGAAGATGAGCTTGATGTTAATGGTAAAATTTGAATACTAGTTTGCAGTCTCCTAACTAACTTGAGTATTACATAGAGCATCCATCCATGAGTATGATTTCGTGTGGAAAAATTATAGAAAACACGTAACATTGAGGGAAAACTGTGAACGATCATGCTGATGAAGCAGAATCAGAGTGATAGTTAAGCTTAAAGAGTCTCTTATGTGCAGAAATGGCTACTTACCAACATGTGGATGGTTCAATGGAATGCATGGATGGCTTTTGGTTGCATGGGCAACAACGTCTGTAGAAGCTCTACACAAAATTCCATGCCATGTCTGAACATCCAACCTATTCTCCTCACTCTTTTCTCCGTGAGCACATTTATTTTCATCAGCAGACTCTGTTAAGACCTTGCATGGATCGTGTTTTGCTCGAAAGTTTCCCTGCACAACTGTTATACTGTGCGGAAAAAAAAATACTCAACAATTATCCTTATCTTCTCGGGGACCAGGGCCAACAAGTTAGATATGGAAATTTTGTAGCTCGCGTCTAATTTTCGGTTTTCAGTTTATTTTTCGAAGCTCGGAGAAGCGGTAGGGTTTGAGCAGTTAATCTTTGCATTTGATTCAGTTGTAACTGGGATTTAAGACAAGTTGATCTTGGATTGTTTTGAAAGATTCTCGTGGACAGTGATAAGCTTCCGGAATTTTGGGGTTTCCTTGTGTGGGGCTGCTTGGTTCGTCAAGTTTGGCCAACAATGACCCCTAAAATCAACACTCTTCATGTGTTCCTAGCTGAGGCTAATGGATTGGGTTTGAAGTGGCCTCATTGGCGCATTTGGAGGTCAAGTGGACAGTGAACTTACTGTTGCTACTGTGGTTGGGGGACGTGTGAGCGTGAATCCGCAGTTTTGATTGGGATTGATTGGAATGAGAAGTTTGTCAAGTGCTTCTCTAATTGTGTTCCTCTGTTTGCTGATCACTGATTATTTGCCAAGATATATATAATTGTATTGACTGATCTGATAGGGAGGACGGATGCTTAGTACTAAATTTTTCTGGTTTCGTTGAAATGATAAGTTATCATTGTCAATTTAGTCAGTCCAAGTTTGCCAAATTATCAGTTGTGAAATAACGTTATTAATTAGCGGTAGTGTAGTTATTCTCCGGGAACCACTTCTCCAAAGAAATGTGACATTTTCTCTTTGTCCAATTAAAGTTTACATTCAAAGTGTTTTAAGTTCAACTGAAAGAAACGAAAAGTTTACAATTACATCATTCTGACACCTGAGAGCTTAGACCAAAATATTCATAATTAATACATACATTAGTTGTCATACCGAATGTGTAAGTGTTCACTTAATAGCCAATTTCTATATTAAATAAGTAAATATTTTAAAAGTCATTTAGTAATTTCAAGTAGAAGCTGTCACAAATTGTTGCTATGCATGAATGGCCATCGATTGTTATTATTGTGTCTTTTAGATTAAATCTCCTCAAGTCGGTGACTATCGTTGATTTGTTTGTGATTACCGAATTATCATCAATTATACTAGATTGCAAGCAGTGTTATATTTAGCCAGTGTCAGTCTGGTAGCCAAAAATCTGAATCCAAAATCCGACATCCCAACATATCCCACCAGTTTGGAATTTGTTTCCAGAATATTTTTATTTCCAACTTTATTGCTATCATTTTGATTTAATTTTGATAAGTTTTCATTAATATATAACTTATCTAGAATGCGAAAAGATCAAGTCTATTTGTAAAAAACACAGCTATAATCTGTGAAGGGTAAATGATGAATTAAAACTGAAGAATGGAATGGGGTGTTTCAAATTCATTTTTCTGGATTCGGATTTGTTGACAATTTTGTTTGTTACGTAGGTGCATGTACTATACTGATGTGTATACCTATATTTAATTGCAATGTGAATTAAAGTGAATGATATTCCATTATGATTTAGTGTCATCCGGACAACAATATTTTGGAACCCAATCACCTGGAATTTTTCTACTGAGAATTGAGTTTGGTAAGTGAATTTCTCGATTTCTATTTAGTAGTAAGTTTGCACAGCATTCATTCGGGATCTTGACCCAGGGTGCTAATTCTATGGGTTAAGAAAGCCACTATAATTAAAGTTTACAATTTGCAATTTTCAATAGTATAGTCTTTATATCGCGTTAGCGAACCTATTCCCACATGACAATGACAGGTCTTCATTGACTTTGAACTTTCAGTCCGCCAGCCACAGCGATAAACAAAAATCAGTAGGGAACAATAGCCTCATAATAATTTAATTACGCTCTGTTATTCAACTCTTATTGTTAGTCACATTCGTAAACCTATAAATTTTTTATATTATTCAACATTTGCATGTTTCTGCATTATCTGTATGTACTGTTAGCATGCCAATTATCGTTATATTAGCTGTAATGTAAAGAGTTCTAGATTATGAGCATCACTGGATACAGTGTCCAGCCAGTATTAGCCCAATGGATCATTTAGCAGTCATTCAAAAAACTTGGCTTGTCGTAACGTAACCAGATAAAAAAGCAGCAGAGATTAAAAGCCAGCATATATCGCGAAGGAGGCGAGGCTTATCATGTCTCCCTATCAAATTCCCAAATTGTAAAGTTCTGCCAAATCCCATTTTTCCCGTGCTTTTGGCATGCTAAGATGATGCTGATGGTCACTATCATTTGTCTGAACTGAAGCTACAAAGTAAATGTATTGCATCATTTAGCAAATTTACATAGTCATCCTCCTCTCGCCTAGTTACATGAACGGTGTTAAATTTCGAGCTGCCACCAGTTCGCTATCCTCGTTCAGTCTCCTCACATCCATCATAATAAGTTCAATCACGATCATCATAAAAATTTGTTAATGCAAATTCCCTAATGTAGGTTAGTAGTAGTAGTAGTTATGTTGCCGTTATTATTACATATTACACTTTAATTGTGATCCATTGTATAATGGGATGAGAGATGATGATGATGATTATCTATCAGGCTGCACCTCTTCCCTCTGCTTCTCCCTTACATCGTTAATGTTTGCAATTTATAGTTATTGATATTGATATGTTATGTTGTGGATGATGATGATACTAAAGTTGCTCATCCCATCATATAATCACCCCCAAAAAAGCAGTGTCAGTATCACTACCAATCACTCCCATAGACCACTGCGTTGTAGAAGCACCTACAATTTGAGTCCAGTGCTCCGTGCACAGGAGATTAACGTATGATTATATTATACAATCATAACTGGATAATGTTAAAGTTGTTCTTCTTTGGAGCTCGTCATCATCATCATCATCCCATGTCTTGTTCATTTTGTTTGACTTCCATTTTACCCGTAACGTAAATGGTAGTACGCTATAGGTGCGAATTGACAAGGCTTTGGAAGGCTGGAACTCTGGAACTGGTTGGGAAATGGTTTTTCAGTTTGTGAACTTGCATTATAAAATTGATAAGTGTGAGATGGCATGATATAGTGTCCATGTGTGTTTGACGTTTGGTGGTCAACTCGGTTACGTTGATTGACGCTATGTGCGTTATGTGAATGTGCTCAAACTCTAGTCATCCACTGGTAAGATGTAGTCCAGTGCTTGAAGTTGGGCCTACGTGAACATTGGGGGAGTCAAAAAATAGGCATATTTGTTTTGCACTTTATTCGTTGTTTGTCAAATGAAAAGAAAAAAAATTGAGGAGCATTTTCTCATGTCATGACTTTTTTTTAATGAGTATGACTAACCTCCTGTAAGATTTGCTCATCATCATCCCAGCAACTGATTGAAAGATGTCAAAAGTGGGGAAAGAGCGTACATGTAAGTGGAAATTGGGAGCATACAGTTTTAAGTAGGGATCTTGGGAAATGTGCTTCAAACGTACACACCTAGGTCTGTCCCATGTTTTGCGACAAAGAGCGTCGGTAAGCCACTAAAGACTGTTTATGGTCTGGTGGACGAAGTGCTCTGGAAAATTGTAGTATTATGTCAGTTATCTTATGATTAGGAATGAATTAATGAGAAATACTCTGAAACTTTTGCGTAGGAGGGAGATAGAGCCTGTCTCAAGGAGTTGATGTTTCCTCCTCTGGGTTATTCATCCCGCTGTAAAAAGAACTTATATAATAGACAGGAATTTAAAATGATGCTAAAATTCCGATGGCTTTAAGTTCATACAAGTAATAGCAAGCCAAAGTGAATCTCATTTAGGCAACATGTTGAATTTACTTAAGTATCTGTATTCAGTCCCTAATTAGCATGACTTAAACTTTCATCAGTACATAAAAGCCCACGTAGTTAAGTCCTTTTCCTCTCCATTAAATACCTATAAATATTGCGGAAGGAAAGGAATTGGAATATGTATTAGCGATATTGCAAAATGCACAATTTTAGCTATCGTATTTACTTTATACGATTTATATCAATACTTACTTGATACGTACTTGTATAAGCTATGGAGGAGCACGTTAACTTAACGAACAACTTAATCCCAACCATAGTTGTCCATTACATCAGTGTTCTGCTTTCAGCAAAAATCCATTTCTGTGTTCAATGAATAAATTGATCTCGCCATAACCCACAGAAGAGAATCTTTGATTGACTAAAACAAAAAAAAAGTATATGCCTACTCATTCCTACGTTATGGCATGTACCTGTCGAAACATTAAATACAAATTATTAGCTTATCACAACCGGATACACGATGTTAATCGCTAATTCATTCATTCGCCGTATGAATTCGGCTATAAAATGGAATGTGCTCACTCTTGAGAGGAATCGAAGGAGCGTGAAATGGTTGAAAGCCAGTTTATGCATGGATGGCCAACTGATATATCTGATTTATTCATGTGGATTGTGTGTGGAGCTGGCCGAGTACCGTTTGTAGATTGTGAAACAAGTAGTGAGAATGTGCAGTAATGGCTAATTCAGAGCAGTCAGCACCAAATGAACCTTTAAACTTCACTCTTTAACTGCGAAATTTTAGGCTACTCTACTCTTCCTCTGAGCTAATAATAGGGCTAGTTTTGTTGCATCATGGAAAATGAAGCTGCTCTTCGTCTACCTTCAGCCTGAAATGAGCTAATCAGCAGAAATTTATGCCAAGAGGGTGAATTATTGTCCCTCATCCGAAAATCTAGGATAGGTTTGGGTAATCTTAATGAATATTTATTCAGGATGACCCTTGACCATCCACAAGATACTTCTACTTTGCGGGAATTATAGCGAATTGGATGGAAGGGGGTGAAAGGATCTTTGAACGGAGAGCATGTAAATATTTGATCGATAAGATAAAGATGATTGCATTTTCATGGGGGCCATTAGAGTCGAAAACATTGGCTACCGTTGTTCTATAATAATGTATGCATGTAGGGAACAAATTGCGTTGGAGCAATTGCGAGTCATTCAACTTCAGCGTTGCCTTTTTTAAAAAGATTGCTGAAAAATGAGTTGGGGATGATCCATCTAATATTAATATTAATATTGTGTTAATATACTTAATACTCCTAGATTTGCCAATTGACGGAGGACGTGCAAATTTTGTACATATAAATATTCTTAGGGATACTTTTGGGGCAGGTAAGTGGTTCAATATATCCTCTCAGCCCATTAGCCAACAGTTTTATGTATTAGCTAGGTATTTAAAGTACTTGTACAAGGTTTATAGCTTCCCCAACCATAAGGATTAATTAGGATTGTTGCACTGCAAGTTTTAGCGATGAAATGTATCTTATTATTAGGCCAGTAATATTTTTGTCTAGTCTTCAAATATCATATCCATGTAGTTGCATAGGTGGCTAGAGAAAGGAAAAATTATTGAAGAACAGGTTCAGTTTCGATTTTGATTTATTACCTTTAAAAAAACCGGGTTACCGGAATATGCTTGGAATTTGAATATTGGGAATATGGGAGACGTGGGTGGGCCAACTATGTAATATTTAGTCAGAATTTTTGCAAAACCGGGAAAATCTTGGGTGGTTCAACCAAGTGTTGCATAATCAACATGTTTGTCTGATGGAGTTCTGTCGTACGTGATGTAATATAAATACTATTATGTCCCTATACGTTTTTCAGCTACTGAGCTACTCAAATTCGTGTCTACGTAAAAAAAACGTAGTTGAGAAGGGAGATGGAGTGCCGAACGGATATAAGAATTTGCAACTTTCTTCAATATTCATTCACCTGCTACAATTTGGATACATTTTTCTGATAATTCCAGTGAGGCAGCTTAAAAAGGGGATGGGAGTTTCTCAAAATAATATTTACAGTGGTAAACAAACACATCAACTAAATTGGTAACATGACGAGTGTTACGAGAAATTGAGAGTAACCCACACTGTAGGAGTCCAGCAGCTAGGCCTGGCAACACCACTTGGAGTAGTAATGACCCAAATGATTATGGCGACAAATGTCAGTACGCGATTCATCCTCAGTACAGCGTTCGCTTTTCATTTCCTCATAATAATATTATGTGGATTGAACGCAAAGCGTTAGCGTGCGTCATTGAATTCCGATTGGAACTGAATCTGAATATATGGAATGTGCCAGTTCCATTTTGAGTTCTTCAGCTTAAAAAACCACTCTTGTTTTTCTCTCCTTGTTTTACTTAACTGATGTGACGAGGTATGAGGATGCACTTTGTAACTGCATTTTTCTAATTTATTGCATTGAGATTGGGAAGAGGAAACATACGTTTGAATGTTTTTGAATCTTTCCATCAAAGAGAGAATTTAGGTGTCGTTTAAAAAGTATGTCGTACTAACACCCTAATTTTTGTTGCCATCTTTTTTGTCATTTACGTATATATGGACTGGTGTTAAGATGTCAGTGTCAGACTCCCATTACACGTTACGTACTTTGTGAATGGGCTTTGAGGTACATAAGAACTAATTATTACAACGTCATTTAACGACAAATCTGTCAAGATATAATGAAGTGTATTGAGTAAGTGGAAGTAGAGTAGAAAGAAGATACAACAGTGAATAAAAAGGGATTATTTATGCTATTACTAGGAATAACATGACAACTTGACTAATTTTCTATTCTCCCAAATCTGCTTTGCATCAATGATAGATGCTCGACTCCTTGTCCCCATCATAATTCTCCATGAATTGGCTTTAGTACTTATGGGGTTATAGCCGATCGCTACTGTTATTATTGTCATTCCAGAGCACGTTGATAATTGTCGACCAGCAAAAGTGAATAAAACTGCTTCTGACCGTGAGGTAGTTTGGTAAGACATGATTTATATTGACGAGAAGAAAAGGTTAATATCTCTGCTTTACAATATACGCAGTTTCTGGAAGATTCAGCTAGTTTGGTTGCAACCTCGAGTATTTTTTTTTATGAATTAGTATAAAAGGATCAGTCTGTTTCTGAATTCTGAGCTTATCTTTAGGTATGTTGATAGGATTTATATGATGATAAGTTTTATACTTAATGGTTCATGCTTTATAGTGGTGAGGAATTCTTGAAAGTAAATACTAGTAGTAACTTGTACTAGCTCAAGTACCTTGCAACTAAGTTCGTTCAGAACGAACATTGCAATATCAAAATATTTATGCTTAGGCTTGGGATATCTATTAGCCCATTGGAAAATATAAACTTTTACGATTGAGTTAAAATAGAGATATTCCGCTTATTACTAGAATAAAAAGACTTGTTAACATATTAGGTAGACGGTATGCTCAGAGGGGTGAGCACTATTAAATTAAATTACCAGGCTATAAGGAACTTGGCATTTATAATTTTATAACCAGCCATGTAATAAAAGTAAATGGACAAGCGGACGCGATTATCGCAGTTATCTATGTATTATGTCGTATTCTTGTCCAGAGCCACACTGTTTATCTTTGTAAGTTTCCTCCGGTAAGCATCAGTTAAAGAGGAGAAAATTAGTTAAAAATGGAATGTCAACGATTTGTCACTTATTGAGAATGATAAACTCAAGTGTTTACCAAAATATGCCCACATTTAAATTTCATATAGTCTGGGAATGAAAAATATAGGTTACCTTTTACAAATTAGCAACTGTAGGCTCCTGAATTATTCTTTGGTCGCTTTTATTTAATGACCTGGAAATGGGACAACTACCTGAACATGAAGCAATCATGTGAAAACGAACATAAATCAAATATTTAACTGGTCCCTTGGCATTTGACATGTCATTATCAATTGATCTTTTTTGCAACCCATGTTGTCCAGCGTTTAGCTACCAAGTAACCAATATGATTAGGCATGAGATTACAAGGACAAGTTGAAAGAGATATAATATCCTTTAGAATAATCTATATTCTGATGCAAATTATTAAAATGCATCGTGTCCTTTAAAAAGCCATGTGCTTTTAATATTAATGGAGGCGTCAACGAGACTTGATTAATGCCATTGTGCTAAATTAGTCAGCCCAATTCCATGTGGTTAAATGGGGTAGCCGCCCAAAGTCTGCAAATATTATTCCCAGGCGTAAAAAGTGATGGTATCAGTTAAAATGAAAACAAAATATTATTTAACCTGGCCATGTCATGGACAGCTACTCTTTTGCTGTATTATTCCTACGTTTAATTAACTGTTTTTGTCAAACCAATGTTAGTTAATCCAGGAATTCCCATTTTACCTGAGTCAATACAATAAATATTGATTGATTTATTGGGTTCAAGACAGCCTCAGCTCACACACATATGACAATTATAAATGTGGAATATTTTCATCTTAATCTGGGGAAAAGGGAAAAAAAGGCTGAAAAAAGTGCATCGTAAAACTTTTTGCTCTTAAAATGGTACGTAGTCGCCGTAGTGTTTGCAGACAAAGAAATAATGACACAGACCCTCCTTTTCAGGACCATTGCAGTTGACATGGTTGAGTCGGGGCAAAAGTATATATGTTTCGTACAGTCAATATTAACCTAGAGGATAGAGGCTCTGTCGGGTACTAGTCGTAGAGACTGAATATCCCTTTTTGTGTGGAGATATATGGAAAATTTCAAGTCAGGTCCGTGGCTACAGCTTTATTTTATGGTAGAAAAACGAAAAGGAACCTCTGTCGGTCCTTCAAACATCAGCTTTGACGTACGTTTGGTTAAAAGTTCTATATCCTCTCTTGCATGCTGTTTTGAATTACTAGTCCATCTCGGGAAGGTCACACTAGATTTGAGACGTCAGATTCATGAGAAGGCCTAAGCATGAGACCCAATTCAAACCAACTTCTTACAATTTAGGGCAGCGTGAAAAAAATAGGACGCTGAATTTTGATCAGCCCGAACTCAAGGTGAGTGATGTACTCTCAGGGATAAATATGATTTTTAAATCTTTTAAAATATTCGAGCTGTATTTTCTCCAGGAACTCATACAACCCAGTAATGTCCAATACAATAAATATAGCATTATCGAAGTACTAACATAGTTAATGTGTGAAATAAATTGAATATTATGAATTGATGGGCTTTGCTATACCAACCCATCCATTCCATTGTGTACTCTAGCACCTCATCTGTTTATCATTACAGTATTAGTTTTATTGCAAACACGTTAGATGATTTTTTCTCAACTTGTTGAAACAAAGTAGAAAAAAGTGTTCACGTAAAATATTATGTAGCCTAGCTCTCCACACCAGTGCCTCCTTACTTTTCATGAGATGTTTTACCTACGCTAACTCTTTGTGTTCGTTTGTTGAACTGGTTCCTTTCATGAGCGTTGTCTGGCTGTGTGGATATCTTTAGCTTGTAATAAAGCTAGGAGGTTGAATAAGGCCCTGATAAACTATCAATATCAAATGTACAACATCCCAATCACCAGTAAACAACAATACTTTTAACGTTTCATTTAGCTGGCGTCAAGTCAGAGATACATGTGTGCGCTTATTATCTCCGCACATATTATTATCAGCTCTGTTCTTGTTATCCAATGTGTGGCTTCTCTCGTAATATTAGTTTTGTCGGATGTTAGGTTTTTTTTTCCCTTCCATATAGTGATAATAGTGAAATGGTAGTATACTAACAACTCTACACATTTTTTGTATGCGTGTGAGCAAACGCAAGATAGAAAGAGAGAGGTGATGGTGATGAGCCAGCACGTTAGTTAATATGCAATTGTGTATAGTGCGCTGATGAGGATTTAGTGGCTCATGCTCATGCTCCGTAAGTTTGGTGGAGCTTTTGCGATAAGCGAGCTGGCGATAAGTGAGCAATAACCTGAAACTAACGAATGGGATGGATGGCTGCTGCTCCTTTTAGCGATCAAGTTTTCCGTAGAGGCGTTCAGTCTGTTTTATAGAAGGAACGTAAAAGCAGCAGCAGTTTATATTGCAGCTGGCTAGATATAATTGTGGTGAATATTTAGAAAAAGTGACTGATTATTGAGCCATAATAGATTCCCCCCTCCCCATTCATCTCTCAGCATCATTTTTTTTTCTTCTTTGAGTCCTGTGTGGAAGCAGCTGGTTTAAAAAAGGCTATAGTTAACTATTCCAATCAAATAGAGTATATTACATCAGAGCGACGGAACATAATATCGTTAAGAGGAGAGCCCATTGATTCCAAAAAAAAATTCCCTGTAACTTTTCTATCGGTATCGTATGCACGAACGAGCACTTGATATGAATTTGAAAGATCAAAAAAGAAAGGTTCTCTCCACCAATGAACCATGTTACGCTCATTTCTGTATTGTATCCGTTATCTACTTGCTTCTTCAGTACAATCATAAAATGTTGCTAAATCATGGAGCCCAATCCGCATAAAATGGGTTGTTTGGTTGGTAGATAGTTTTCAAAGTAAATAAAAAAATCTGAACTTTTTTTTTGTAACTGGCTAGAATTTGGGTGGGTGTCGTATTTTGTTTCTGAAACTGTTCAATATATTTCCCCCTAGCCAATGTAACAAGAGGATCGCCGTTGAGAAAAAAATAGTCGAGTGGAGTGAGTTGAATAGATTTTCAAAGACTATATTTGATCGAGGAAATATGTACGTATGGTTTTAAAGACTGTGCCATTGATAAGTTAATATACTTTGTATAATACGCTGTATTAAAGGTAAGAGCACCTATAAATATTTTTTTACTTCTTTTTGTCTGATATCTCATCAAGTTCAATCTACTTATTATTCACATCATTATCATTCACTTTACACTCGAGCATAAATTCTACAAGAGATATTAATAAAGTGCAATAACAGGGGTTATTGCTAGGACTAACAGTTCCCAACTTGTTGAGGGAAAAAGACTTAAGCACATCTAGGAGGAAAGTTATAGATTGATATGCATGCTGCTGATAAGCTGCATGGGTATAGTAGAAAAATGCAGTTTATCACCTCAGTTTTCACATTGTTAGTTCTGATTTACATTAGCATAATATAATGATATCCCTTGAATGGCCCGATGCAGGTTGCACCTAGAATAGCTTTTAGCTCCCTTTTTACGACTCATCAGCCTATACCTACTTATCATTAATCCTACTTTGTGTAACTATGAACACGGCGATTTAAAACAGATTATGAGACTGGGTTTGAAAATTAAAAAAAAAAATTAGCAAATTAACAAATTGGTTTAATGTGGGACTTGCATATTGACTGGGAAAATGATTAGATTCAAAAAGTAATTAAGTAGTTCTGTACTTTTCCAATTTTTTTCTTACCTAGCCAACCTTCCCAATCCCAATTCATCTCCTTCATTGTCCATTGTCCACTCGCTCTGCAAAGTCTTGTCTCTGAGCTTGCAAAGTTTTTTTTTGTTGGGAATTGGGAGATGGAGAGATTCAGAGATGATAACTTTTAGTAGTTATAACAGTCAACCCACAGCTTCACTTTAAATTAAAGGCAGAGTCAGTCTATCAGAGCGAGAATTATTGAAATGGGCTAATATTAAAAAATCGCAAGGTAAGATATACATTCTTTGTTGGCTTCTCTCTCACATGAACAAAGCGCATAGCTATCAACTATACTTTCCATTAGCTGAGTTGAGAGATGCTCATCAATACATCCCTATCAAAACTCAGTAAATTATTTTAAAGGGCTGGGCTAGTTTTTTTTGTTGCCGATCAAATTTGCATTCCCGATCTGGTTATAAGAGACATGCACCTAGTGGCCATGCGGGGTCGAGTCAGTGGCGATGACGATGATTTTTATCATCTGGGAGAGTAATTGCCTCGGCCAACACATCAGAAATTGTTGTCGTTGTCTTCCTGTTATAATTTTATAGTTATCTCGAGTAAAGACCTCCAACTTGACGGAATTCGATCGATATATTTATTGGGCTAGTAAAATCTGCAGCGTTTTAATTGTCTTCTCCATTTGTCATTTGTATGGACGATCTTTTTTTTAATCGAAAGAGTAGCTCAACTAGTTCTAAAGTTTTACTAGAATTCTAAACTTCTCGAATAAGAAAGTCACATGTCATATCATGTGTCGAGCTTTGTTGTTTTCATGTTGATATGCTGAAAATGAAATAGGATGTATGCACATATTGTTTGTAGACTAAATTGACTAAAGCAAAGGTAATGTGATCATGATATGACGTCGACATTTCCTTCGCAACCATAGTGGGATTCACAAAGGAAAAGCTTGCAATCTTCTCGAAGACATATGAGTGTTGCAGATATGGAGGCATCTGAAGTGGGTTTCTATTCTTTCATTAATAAATTGACAGAGTATCTGTGGATACGTTAGCTCATGATTGCATATATAAGTTTCACTAGGCTGAAATGAACTTGCAATTTTATCTTTTTCAAATCTACCTCACAAAATTCGAATTCTGCTTATCAGTTTGATTGTACCATGTACTATTCATTATAAATCCAATATGTAAGAGCTTAATTATGTTGCATAGAAAAAATCGACACCATTACATCCAGCTTGGCAACATTATCCCTATGTGTAATATGACCTATGTACATAGAACTGATTCACGAAACTGGGGGAAAAAATAACACGTGGCTCCTACATACGTTTCATGACGAATCAAGTGTCGCCTAAACACATCTAGTCATTGTGGTAGTGTCTCCACGTGCTGGGCAAAGCAGCAGAGATGAGGTCTCAGTTGCTAACTTACCTTGAG
Source organism: Lepidocyrtus paradoxus (assembly GCA_034696885.1). Classification (NCBI taxonomy): domain Eukaryota; kingdom Metazoa; phylum Arthropoda; class Collembola; order Entomobryomorpha; family Entomobryidae; genus Lepidocyrtus; species Lepidocyrtus paradoxus. Next base: position 84,004 of record JAQGAH010000033.1, read on the forward strand.
TCATATTGGAAGTTGGTAGCGGACCAGTTGTGGGGACGTGAGGAGCAAGTCTCGTAGAGATTCATACCATATTAGAGCATCATGGAATATTTAGTGCATAATTCATTACGATAATTACCCATCGTAATCAAACCCCGTCCAATGATCAGAAACTGTTATAAATTGCAACATCGCGTCTACATCTAGTCTCTTGGATAGTTTGCGACGGAAAGCTCACAATCACTTACGCAGTTTGAACCTCAAAAAAATCAATGATATCGACATAGTCCATGTCCATCCTACCTGATATCAAATATTATGTACTCATCTTTTTTATTACATGTCTTCAGGGTGATGATCAGATTATTTCGCTTTATCTTTCTTCTTCCTACAGCAGCTCAAATGGTATCATTCTAGCTTCTTCCTCCTCTCCATTCTCTTTATCGGCTTGAAGGACTCTTGTCCTCAATCCACTTCCATAGTCATACTACGTATGTAGCTTGGACTAACGTTCTAAATGCATATGCCAAGATCAGCGTACTAAATTTGAAGGAAATTATCACATCAAAGTCCAGCTCACTTTGAGCGCCACTAGTAGCCGGTGCATTTAGCTTATCAGGAATATGATTTATATTATTCGGGTCGCACCAACGGGTCATAGGGTGTGGGAGCGGATTTGAAAAATCACCAGAAAATATAAGAGATAATGAGGCAGTGGGAGTTCTGGAAGTTTCCGGTTTCACTGCACGTTAGTCAAATGAAAGGGCAAGAGAAGTGGTGAACTTTAGGATGCATGATTCTTGATCATGATTCAATTCAATCAATATTTATAACTGTGTCGCATCTTCTTTTATATAACTGGTCATCTCTGATTTGCCTATCACATCATCAGATACCAGAAAGTGCAGGGCAATCCCGTCTAAAATTTCACTAAGACAGCCAGTCAATAGCCAATCTATCACAAGTAGGCATACATTAAATAAAATTATCTTCCAATATGTAACACGGGGACGGGAGGGGCCAACTCTGATGACAATTTTTTTTTCATGTGAAAACCACTTGACGAACATACACGATAAGAGGATCTGCATCTTGTAAAGCTATGCAAGTTAATTCTGAGCATAAAAAAGCCCAAGTATTCTGGGAGAAGAGTTTTCCTTAAAGTTTTTTTTTATATTTCGTTCCACTCAGGACTGATAACGAACAAGTTATAAATACCCATTCAAGTTTTGTTGGCTGATAGCAGCGCTCTTAATCAAATATTGCATCCTTCTAGACTTTCAAATGAGTTATGATCATAAAGCTATTACAGCATATAGCCCATACCAAAAAAAAAGATGATCATGAGTGTTCAACCGACCTAAATATTGTATATATTTTTTACAATCGTTTCTTTCCAAACTCTCTGGAAACCAATAACGGGAGAACTAAACGGCTAAGCTTGGATTTTTCAAACTTTCATGCTCTCCATCTCTCATCTTGAAAAGGTTGCGAGTGTTCCCCTACCCAATCCCGATTAGTCTCAATTTTTTTTTTCATCATCATCTCTCATCCCACAGATAAGTGTTTTATGATGCAGCAAGAGGTTAACTGAAGAGGAGATGGGTCAGTGATATACGGAGATATTAGAGATACGTGTAAATATGTACATTTAAGCTATTATTATGAAATCCTTTCACGGTCCCATCTTCATCTCCACAGTAAAAAAAAGCTTTGACGCATGTGTTTTACGATTAATCGAATGGAATATGTTAAATAGTCATGGATAAACTCTTGGAGATAGGTTTTCCCTCATGGAAGGGGCTAAAACCGTGTTTCTTTATCGTTCCAAACAGTCGAGCTCTTTCATCATCCCAAGCTGTTACTAAGATTGTCGTAGTCTAGTCATGAAATAAAAAAATTCATCTGACTGGGCTCAGCTAATCTTGCAAGGAAAGCGGAATCCGCTTTCGAAAACTGACAGTCTAGTTGTGCTAGTAGGGGCAGTTAGTTTTGCCGTAACAAGGCTTTCCTAACGGTTCATAAACGAGTTTAGTGGATTTTAGACAATTTGTGTGGAAATCCTGTAAAAATATTACGTGAGTAATTAGCAAAATATATTGCGTTACCTAATCTATTGAACAAGTTCTGGAGTAAAATTATGGAAATCTATCAAAACCATACAGAAAATTTGTTTGTCCAGTTTTGAGTGTGGACTTGGTAAAAAAACATAATTATATTTTAACTGAGCTGCTCATAATCCTGCCTCACATATACATAATTAATAATTATCAATAGTCATAACCAGACGTCACTGGCTCATCATTATCAAACCCTCGTTATTGTGATTGTGATTAGCAGTGTGTCAATCTATCTTTAAGTATTGTGGCGTGTCCTCAACTTGGGGGGGAGATAGGGAGCGGAGCTCAACGCTCGTTGGCTCATTCCCCATTATCGCTCCATATGATCTGAGGAAAACATGAGAGTGGAAGAGTGATAAACAAGAAAACATGTCAAATATTCGCCATACTGATAATTAAACAAATGACTGGTCAGCAGCTTATTTTCAAGTATTTACTGTAAATTTTATAATCCATATATAAAAAAGGATCTGCTCAGCTATGAATGATTTTCCTTCTCAGTCTCATGAATCAATAAATCTTTTAGTGCATGCGAGTCATGGCATCATGACATGACATAACATTTGAATTTTTATTGTACATCAAGAGAAACTTTCCGTAGTTAAAAACTGAGGTTTCTCACCGACACTGAAAAATCAGACATGCCCCTCTTGTAGCGAATACAAACTGCAGGGAATTCTGTTTGCACTGTGTGGTTTTGAAGTTTTATCAGCCTGTCCGTTGATAAGATCCAAATTCATATTTGAAAGTGTTCAAGCGAGCCAAAAACAGTCAAGGGGATGTAAGGTATGACTTGGGTTATTGAGAAATGGAAAAAATATGTAAAATTTCCTTACCAATTTTAGTGTTAAAATATATTCGTGTCTGAAGCAAATACAACTGATCAAAAGTAGATTAGAGATGGGTGCATTTTCCTTGCAAAAACAAGTTTTGAAATGCTTAAATTAAGTGCATTTTATTTACTCCAGCAAAAGTGCATGGAGGCAAGATGTGGAAACTAGTAAAAAAAATCCCTGTCAGTATGAATGTCCCCATGAAGAGAAAATGACGTTGAAAAAGAGGTGTGATTGCAGTACCGGGAAAAAATTTGGCAATCATGTTGGGCTGAGGTGAAGGTGAAGCTTCAAAGAGACTACTGAAACGGCAAACGTCGTCACTATCAAAACTTGCAAAATCCTTCACTCTTGACGCTACGGTGTACGGTGTAGTATGAAATGATAGGTGGGATCGGTAAAGATTTGATCTTTTTGTTTTCTTCGAATATAAAGTGAAACGTTGACATGACGAAAGCTGATACTATCAAAATAGTACGCAAGTTACTATAGTAAATCGGTTTACAAAAAAGATACCATTACAATTTTATAATTGAGCATGGACTTTGATATGGATTTGTATAATTCATTAGGGGGCTCTACATACGTTACATTTCTTCCAACGTATCTGTCGTTATGAAAGGCCATCATGAAATTGTGATGATGCTTCGCAGATCTTTTTGGTGGAACGATAAAGACCGAGAGATATTTTTTTCTGAGAAATACCTAATTAATGCTTATTCTCGAGGATAAGCGCAGTATGTTTGACGTTCTCCTTGTAGATTATCATATCACAATTTGGGGTACAAATTTCACAAGAAAAGACTTTCCGAGAACAGTTGTTTTTGGGGTGTAACAGAGTTTTGAAATCGGCGTAAGTGATTTGTCGGAGTTTTTGGGGAAAACTACCGTAGATAGTCCTCAAATCGCTGACGTTTGTTTGGCAAGATAGGTGTATTGATTTTCTTGGGATTGAATATGAATAGGAGCAAAGTAGGGCTTGCAAACAGGACATGTCGCATATTATATGAGCATAAGTAGGTTGCCTTTGTTTTTTGAGGATTTCGTACATAATGGAATAATGATGATGATATGATCTATCTTGTTATTTCTTTGTCAAGAGGATATAAATATACATGTCATAAGTATAAAAGTGATGAGGTTGAACCTATTGCAAAAGTGTTTACATATACTTTCATATACTTTCATATAATATCGCTAAAGTTTAAGTGGATGTTATTAGTGTCATTAAATGTAGTTATACGTATTATGTACAGAAAAATATGTATATAAATATGAAGGTGATTAAGATGATGAAATTTGATTAATGTTTTTGTTTAAATTGCAGGTTATTTGTCTGAGCTTCACAAGCTGTGACGTGACTTGTAGCATTGAAGACACTCAAGGGAATTGGGAAGATTCGAGTGTCATTTTCTTCTTCTTTTTTTACTAGTGCTCCGAAAATTCCAATTACAAACAGTTCAGAGAATCCTCTCTGAATATACAATGCTTCCTTGTGTTCCACCTAACTGAATAAGCATAATTTTCTTGGGAAACGATAGGAAGTGCTTTGAAAGCCTCAAAATGAGTGTAGTATCGGGAAGCAGACTCCGGGAGACCATCCACTCCGGCCATTTCATGGTCTCTGACTTCGAGCCGGAGTCGGAAGCTCAAGATGAAGAGTACGAAGTGGGAATGCCGATCCCCCCAGGGGCGGACGAGACCATCGTTGTGAAATCAACCGCTGGACAGACAACGCCAACAGCGTCAACCAGCCAGTTCGGCGCGGAGCCGATCGCCCCGCCAAACAATGTCCAGGAGGACTTTCTCATGGATTTGCCAAATTTTGGGAGGAATTTTCTAGCTCAAAATTTCGGAGACTTGAACTTCATGCCGAGGCAATTTCAGCAGCCTCAGCAGCAACAGCAGCAGCAGCAGCAGCAACAACAGCAGTTGCAGTTACAACAGCAGTTTCAATATCAGCAACAGCTCCAGCAGCAAAAGAACTCTTTTGTGTCTATTGATGGATCATTAACAAAACTCTTCCAGTGCATGTCACTAGCATACAGGTAAAAAAAAATACTTTTTGTCGTTTGCTGCTGATGCTTGATCCATAATTTATCCTAAAAAATTGCTTACATTTGCTAGCCTAATTGAAAAGCCGTTTTATGAAATACAGCACTTTCGCACCGCGTGTCTGCTGCCGATCAATTATTTACTTGCCTAGTTTTTTTGCTTGTTTAAATATTGTTTATTTTATAAATTCTACTCTGAATTTTTGCCCCCAGCCAAAAAACCTTGTTATCTCTGGCAAAGTTCTAGTTGGCATATTTGGTTTTGATGGTTCTCCATTATTTGTTTGGCCGTACTTGTCTGACAGGCCGTCTAGCGGATTTGTGGAGGTTCTGGGGTAAAGGCTATGTTTGATTACATGTTTACTCCGGTGGAATTCGTCACTTGTTATCTTCTTCGGCGGAACCCTCCAATTCCGGTGTTTCTTTACTTTTGTGTCAGCTCCAGCCGGCTGGTCTCTTATTAACTCTTTATTTTCTTTAAGAAAACATTTACTCTACATTGTTATCCATGTCCTCATTTGCATAAATTGTTAAGTGTTGGATTAAACAGCATTTTTTCCACTTGTCGTCGTTTTACAAAGGAAACTCAATTTTCCGCAAAAGTAGGTATGACTAAATATGGAGGAAAGTTACTTTTTTTATCTGGATTCCGGCTAAACTGAATTTTACTATTTGCTCTGCTGTCAAACACACTTTCTCTCTGGATGCTCTACAAAGCCTCGCTCATTTGTAGTTTTTTTATATCTTTTTGTGAGTGACATGAGATAATGGGAGTTGTGTGGTGAAGGAATATTTGATGTGTATTCGAGCTTCAGGTAGTTTTCAGGAGAATGCAAGATGGAAAACAATTTTTGAAATGCTCGTTAGTCGGAATTTGAGACGTAATAGGATGTTTTGAAGTTGCCTTGTTGTAAAGTAACTAGGTTTTTGTTTGAACTTTGATTATCTGAAATTTCATTTTGTTCTAAATACACTAACTAAAATCATCAACATAACATCAAAGTATTTAATTGACTTAAAAAAGATACGCGCTAATTTAAACTCCATTATTCCGGCTTTGAAGTCCCATTTGCCCCAATGATATATCAAAGAGGAAGATAATTTGGCAAACATCAATAGGCAAAATTAGTGATTATAGCCATTCATGAGGTGCATGAGTGGGGAAAGCTCATTTTGGTAGTTAGGCACATGGTTTTGTTGCTTACATAAGCTATCAATCCCTCTTCAGCGCTGAACATACTTTGGGGACATGTACATAACCTCATTGTTTGGCATTTCTAAAGGCCCGTTACACATAAATTAAAGAAAGAAATGGATAAACCCTCGCCATTACTGGTAATTCAGGCAAGTGAAAGCAATTGAGGGAAAGCAAGAAAATGTGGATGATAGAACTAGTTTGATATGCGTCAGGACAAATTATTTCGAAATGGTAGGATGATTAGCTCGCTTGAGCTAGGCACGTGTTCAAGTGTCTAAATGCTTCCAAATGTAGTTTGGTTGGAACAACAAGAAGATTCTAGGTAACTATCAGCCTCGGTTTTCTGATAAGATGTTATGGAGGATGTTATGCCAAGATGATTAATCATAGTGGTGAAAGTAGTAAGTAGGTATGTTCATCCTTATGAGACTCTTCCAAGATAGCATACATTCATGCATATACTCTCTCATTTGCTGATTCAGCGAAAAGGAGGGCAGTGAAAGTCGAGTGATTTTTACAGACAATTCATTGCTTTCACTCCGCTGACATAAGTGGATGTACGTCAGAGACAAGTGTAGTTGAGGGATTTATTTCACAACACCACAAAACGAGCAAAAAATACATGACAATATTTATTCAACCTAACCCCGAACATGATGTTCCCATGTGACAAATCTCATAACGGATGAATGAGGAAGGGGTGGGGGGGGAGTGGGGCTGGAATGGAGGTTATAAATACAATCGACAAGTTTACCTTCGCCTATTCCTAAGACATTCGGAATTGCCTTGGCGGAGAAAATTTTCCATGCTCTAGTTTATGTAAAGCAAATACACGTCTTCCTTGAAACGGGATAAATTGGCACAATTCCCTTAATAAGGCAAATATCCCGTGGCGCTTGAAGCTACTGAAATATTTAGAAAGGTACAATTAGTCATATTGTATAAGTATGTCTGCTTGGTCGGGAGCTCGTTACAATCAATTTAAGAATACAGTAGGGATTATTATTTGCTTTCATCGCCAGGTATTGAGCTACTAAGAAAACTACATGTTAAATTCCTTGGTACAATCATTACCGAAATTAGCAATTTGGCCCAAAAAAATATTTCGCCCGATTGATTTTTTTTTGGAGCACGCTGTCACTATAATAAATTCAAAACCCGAATGAACAATCTAAATTCCCCACCATTATCAAATTGTGCAAAGTAGGTACTAATTTACTTGAAAGGGGGAGAAATTGCACAATTTAGTTTCAAATAAGCAGGACAAGGACTTTACATCCTAATGTTAGGGCTGGTTAGGACTAAATGACAAGGTACGCATATAAAATTATGACGGGGAATGTACTACTTACGCTTATATTATTATACTAAAAGTAACGGAACGTTAGCCGCCCCTCAAATATTTAGCATCAATTAGGACCCATTTCAAAATTGGGGCTCGCTCTGTAAACTCCAATGGGGTAATTTAGTGGATAGGTAATCCAAAACGAAATAATTATTTCCTATTAAGTAAACTGATTTAAAAAAATTGAAAAAAAGACGCAAATGAGCACGGACAAATGCCTATTAAATTTTCATTCATTGGTTTTGTTTCGTCGCTTATTATTGCTTAATGCTGCATTAACATGTCCTAATTTATTTCACAATGTTGATAAGGGATTACCTCATGATAACAGAAAATCGTAAGTTTGTTCCCAACTTGGAAAGCACGAAAGTGCTGACCACATCATCTGCCCATTATATATCGTCCGTGGAAAGTAGGCATCAATTTTATCATCATTTTTATTCCTTATCATTTGAAGGAAAATGAGTTGCATAAATGCTCATATTATGTTGATGATAATAAATTAATGGGCATTAGCGATGCAGTGTCAGATCATCATCAGCATGTAATCATCAACCTTTTCGTAATTTAATAAGTAAATATGTGGATATGATAATCACTGATAGTGATGGGCTTGTCCTTACCCTGAAAACTTTCCGATGACGGCTAATGCATTAGCAAGTTTTCGCATGTAATCTAATCAGGATTTTGGGAATTAAACCGAGCTGCACATATCGGCTATCCAATTACATAAAGTGAGACTACTGCAGTTTCACACCCATTAGTTTAAATTCCCCTGATAAGCTGATAAAAACAAAAAGGATCTTATGTAAGTTTTTGGAAACCCAGGAGCTATCTCTTGTCAGTACTTATAACTTGCATAAGAACTCTCCGAAGCTAATCAATCATGGCTGATCTAACAATTAAATGGAGAGTCAGAATTCTGCTCAAGTTTAAAAATATACTTTTGAGTAATTTTGCTTTTGCAATTTTGCAGAATAGATGCCCGAATTAGCCATTGCGAATTATAAGGACTTGAATCTTTCCAGGTTCATAAATCATCTTGATCCAGTCCAATCTTATCTGTCAGATAATTAGGTTTGTTGTATGCTATATCTCATTATGATTCCCTATCCTACCTATTACCAATAGTTAGCTAGCAACCTGATCCACGTCCACTCTACTGCACAACGTAATCCAAAGTCTCGCCATTTTGAGGTATGTACTAAAAAACTTGCTCTACCACACAACCTTGAAACAATTTACACATCATGCTTTATGGCATATCGTCTGGACAAAAATGGCCAGATTCACTGACCAAGTTAACTAATCTGTTAAAAACCGGAATCACCTACCTATTTACTAAGGAGAAGACATATAGACTGAAATTTATCATCCAAAGTTAAAAATATTCCGGTCTCAGGTAATGTGGCTATTCCTGAGTTTCATGGTGAGACCAGTTTTTTCCAGATTCCAGCTCCAGAAATGTGCTAGCAACAGCAACACTTTATGCTTTACAACTGATGCGTTTCAGCCTGCAATAAAAATTCTGCAAGCACTAACTTATTTTCCATGTATCAGTAAGCTACTGCAACTGGGGATCGCATCGGTGGCAATACTATCGAAATAGAAGTCACATGATGGATAGTTTTGGTCAGGACGGCGTGAGTTTTGCATTATCATTATTATGATGGGTTAAGACTATGACGGAGGGAAACCTGGAATATTTTATGATGAGCTTGGAACATGGTGTGTGTCACAGGCCGGTCCATTCTTCTTTTCTGGTTGGGCTAGCAAGTGGTGGACCAAGCCATGCATGGTACGACTCTTTACCCAAGGCTTCCATTGACTGAACCCCATAAACCGTTTATTTATAAAGTGGGAGAGAAAGAGGTGGGCATCGCTGTAATTTGGATGGTTAAATTACCTGAAAAAACTGGTTCCCAACTACAGGCATAAACCAGTATTGCGTATCGGTGGATTTTTTATACCAATTTATCCAGTTACGCTTGAAATTGATTCAAGATATAGGCTCCCAAATTAAATCCTATCCGTATTTCTAATCGCTTGATATATAGCTTAAGCTACTGCTACTGCGCTATTGTAGACTAAGTTTAATCCACATTCCGCTCGTATAACATGGTCATGTATGGTTTGTTGGAAATGTTGGAATTTGCAGAATTATACGGGATGATGCTCCATGCATACGACTTGGGTTCATATACCTATCCAACTTGTGGATGTTGACGAGGAGATGTACTGACAAAAAAAACTTTAAACTTGAAGCTTTGTAAAGTTACGTAAACTGCTAAAGACAAGAAACATGGTTATAAACAGAAAGCTTTTAATATATTACTATCCTCGAGTCTGTTTAATGTAGTTGGAGTCTCTTCATAAGCGCTGTAGCAGGAGTTCGTTGCTGGACCTTGAAACTTGATGGTGGCGGTGGTGGATTGTTAAATGTGAGGAGGGCTATGTAGTGCAAACCCAAGCTGTATGGCTTGGAGAGAAAATGGCAATGAAATTTGGTGGTGCCGTTTTGTTGCGATTTTCTTATATCTCCTCATACATGATGGGAATTGCAGGATATGGATATAGTTAAGCAGGTATCAAGTGCAAAAACTTTGAGTAATGTCAATAGTAATGGGATATATGAGTATAGGAGGACATGATATGAGATGTGATCTGATGAATCTCTGTATATTAAGTGGGAGGGAGGTAATAATAAACAAATGATTCGCAATAGGAGAAGCCATCTTCTTGGAATGACGAGGCTGAGGGTTTCATAATAAAAGTTGTGTAGTCTTTTGGGAGATGAGATGGGAGATTTTGCTCTCCAACAACTATCACCAGCTACTCGTCAGCAGCAGAGACTAAAGTTGGAGCGTATTTAATGTGAAAGTCCTTTTGCGACTTGTTGCTCACAGGCTGCCAGTGAATACCGAGGAATACTAAATGCTAGCTAAGAATATACCATGTTTTTGGGCTTGTGACAAGTAATTCCAATCCATCTAGTAGGAAGCCCTAGGAAAACCACTCGTTTCCGATGCTCGAGTGGATTTGTTACTCTGAGAAATAAGTTTCGTCATGTAATCATGTATTAAGACGCAATAGTAAAATAGCATTTGACATTTTCAACAAAATGTCATTAAAAAGCTCTCCATTCAGATTCCTCTGATAATTATCTGTATTCACTGTTTTGACAAGCTCAATGCTACAAGTTGGAAGTACTGATTCCCCAAAAAAGAGATCCAATTTATTTTCGTTACTATTGGAAATCCACCTGAACTCACACCCACTGTGATTCTGACTCACGGGTCTAAAGTCCAATCTATAAAAGTCTTTGGAAATCGAAATGCACATGTTTATACTGATGCTAATGACTGGACGGATAAATAAAATGTAGAATGTATTCCAAATTCCAATGAACCCCAGAGCAGCAATTTGATGGTGAATGCGATATGGATTCCCTACACCATCATCATCCGCATCAGCAACACACATTTTTGCTTATCAATACTTCTAGCGAATGGCTTAGCCTATTCCATCTCCATCACTTCCATTCAATAACACTAGTCATACAAGCTACTAACATGAAAGCAAATTCTGAAAATAAATACGACTTGCCATTTCCGAAAGTATCCTTTACTAATGGTTGGAAACGCTACCTTCACCGTTCTACGAAATCCATGGACAGTTAAAAGGCCAAAGAGGAGTGCTATGGTGGCGCTGGACAGGACTCCCCTATTATCAGCCGACCAAGGTCGAGCTAGAAGATGGTGAATAAACAAATGCGAAAATTAGTTGTAGTTCAGCATGAACTATTCATGTCCACCTTGCTGAAAGAAATCCGCTAATGTAGGTAGCCACATGTATAAAGTCGCGTTTATTGGCGAACATAAAAATTGTGGAGAGAATTTGCTGAATAGAGAAGAGCTACGAGCTATACGCGGCAAAAATATGAGATTGAGTTCACTCAGCTCTTTGTCCGTCTGTGAGCATGACAAATGCTAAGTATGCTTCTAAATTCTCTTGTCTGCTGGATACGTATGGGTCATAGGTCATAGGGGGGCCAGAGGTACTCAAAGCTTAGCAAATACTGAGAGAATCACAATTCACAATACGAATTTTCAAATTCGGTTGCCCTCAGTCGATATCAAAATCACAATTGCCTATCATAACCTCCGCAGCATATGTATCTTCATCAATATGTTGATTTTTTCGTTTATTAGGATGAACTATGAAGATGACGATAGAGGATCACTCACTGGCAGATGTAGAGAGAAAATGGAATAGGGGCTTCTTAAACTGTGGTTGGGTTTGATGTAATAATGATGATGATTATGCGGTTGCCTGGTTAGAGCTTTTTCGTTACTAACCAAAGAGCAAGCATGTTTCCCCTGCTTCAACATAGATTAAAGGTGGAGTGATGAAACTAATGCGAGCGTTTACGTCAAACCTTTTAATTTGCTTGATGCAATAAACTGGATATATAACGTCGATATGGCTACAGTCAAAGACAACATTTTGATTGCTAAAAGATATCATACTTTACTTTATTAAGTTTTAGTACCGTTGATAATATACTCAAGTCATTAGTCATACTTATCATATCGTGGCATAATCGGACGATGTGATGATGTAACGCAGTCTTGGCTGAAAGATTTCGTCTTGGAAGAAATTAATAGGAAGCTAAGTCGTCTTTGTTTTTGGCGGTTTTCTCTGTTCTGAATTGAGAATGGATTTCATTCAGTGCCGCTTGACATTGACATGGAACATCTGCCTTTCCATCATATAAATGAAGACCAGTAGCAATTTAAACATTGTAAACTTATTTGAGCTCGGGAAGTAGAATAATTGAAAAGAAAATGTAGCTGATGATTTAATCGTCCAAACATGTCCAATTGCCAATTATGTGTATTTTAGTTGGTTTCTGAAAAGAATGAGAGGAGGCTTTGCTTTTCAATTTGCACTCAACTCCATTTTAAGTCATTTAATCCCTGTTCCCCTCTTGTTCTAATGCAGCTCATTGTCAGTTCCGCACGACTCCATTGAAAGGTGCGAGGTTGAAGTGCACAATTTGGTTTCACCTTTTAAATGGAATTTCCAAGCTCTTTCTACTTGTTGCTTGTTTCTTCCGGCGCAATATGTTTTTTTTATGTTTTCGTTTCTTGAATCCTGTCTCCTTCGTCTTAAGTTCAAAGGATTTATTTTCATTTTACAATTTCCAAGAGGAAAGGTTGTTTGCACGGGAAATGAACTTTGGAACCTATGATGCTGACGCTACTTATGCTTTTTCGCGAATGGATATTTGCATAACAACAAAAACTTCTTGCACTAGTCCATTAGCAAGTAATATCCGCATGAGGGGGGTATATATATATGGGCTAAAAATAGTAAAACTCCTGTCTTCACTGGTGGGTTGTTGATGTGGAGGATAAAATATCACACAGGCAATGTAAATAACGTTTTTTAAGTCAACTGTGAAGGAAACTAGACAGGGGAAGAGCACGGATCGCTAAGCATTAGATGTTAGGATGGAGCTCATGAGGACTTGCTTGTTTACTAACTAGATTTTTACATGGAAATGATGTATACGACTGAAGGTCTTTTTCAGAGGGTCGGCCTAACTGTAATTAAATTTCCCAGATCTACTAGAAAGTTAAGGGGGACACCTTAACTTTTATGACTGTTGAATAGCGCGTTTAACTTAAATGTATTATTTGACGATTCTTGTTGCGAGTTTGAACTTTTCTGGATTTAAATTGGTTGAATTCCAGGAAAACCCCCTCCGTAACTGTAGTAGTCTTCCATTCCATTTCAAAGTTTGTTATTTTTCTTTCATTTTGTATATTATACAAGTTTTGTGTGAAAAATGGGGAGGTAGATACACTCCATCATATAAAGCTTTACAGGTTTCCTATAGATATCGATCCCTTCCACTCTGAATTTTTCCCTCATTATGGTAAAAGTGGCATGAACTCTTGGAAAGAAACGAAGTTGATTGCATTTCGCTGTTGCTCCGCTTCGTTCCAATTAGATTTGCCTGAGTAGTTATACTATGGGTAAAGGGGAAGTTGGTGGGTCCACCAAAGATACGTTCTATATGACCCTATCTTCTTTTCTAACAATGTTTCCTATCATATTCCAAAATGAAGAGGGGAAAAATGTTTCCCAACTTATAATCTATCTCCCTTTTCCCTGTATCTATCTGGAAAGAAGATCTTTTCTTGAGGAAAATCTTTTTAATTGCCTTTTTGTTTACGAGGACGTCGTGTTTGGCTAGAGATTGGAGAATAAAAAAGTAGTTTTTTATAAACCTGAAGATACTTATGCGTATGCTTCTCATTTATGCATGTCAACGGGAGTGTGTCTGAAAAGGGATCGAATCTCAAGGACGAGGACGTACTTTCATGAAATCTTGGAGGAATCAGCCAGTTTTCCTGGAAGGTGTCCCCAGCAGTGTCCTCGCTGTCTTGGTCAATAAGGAAGGGGATTGGTTCCAAGAAGTGGAAAATCTTATTTTATCCTACTTTAAAACATGAGACCCTGTAAATTCCAAGGTGGGAGTTAAATAGCCTCGGCTCTAGGACCTTGGCTTGTTTTCTATCTGAAAGCGTTTGGAATAAATTGGGTGGATATATGATGATGATGAGGAATGAGATGCTTTCGCCACATTTTATTGGTGTAAAAAACTACCCGTTTTAATACAAGGAAAATGAAAATTAGATGAACAAGTTTGCCTCGATTAATACAGGAGACCCTTTTCTTGGGAAAAACAGCTGCCAAATTAATAGTTTTGTGTACGTAGATTTGATTGGCTAATTAATGAGTTGAGTGTGACACAAAGGCGTGTCGGTTCAGCTTTCAGCTGTAGTAATTAGTAAAAAGAATAAGCTTTCTTGTAAGAGCATCACATTTGTATAGACATGAATACATATAAGCATATGCCGAAATATGTTTTGCTTTTTAAAACAATCAATTTTATGTTTTGTAACGAACATTATCAAAGATCAAATAGATAGAAAGCTTTTATGTCATGTCAAACGTTCTTTTCCCCAGTCAATATGTGAGGTGCCTCTGAAGTCTCTAGGGAGTCCGAGTCCTTTGAAAGCTAGGCTTTGTTATTTGGCAACAGTTGTTTCGATGACCTTGTAACTTTTTCGATGGAATCGTTCCTAAACAAATCCATATTTCATGCTCATAATTTATAATTACTAATTAGTTTTTGAAAAAGCAGATCGGAATTTTGTTGTAAGCTGGAATGCCAAAGTTCCGGCTTTGTATGCAAACATCTGAATGAATAGATTATATATAGAATGGCTACGACAATTGTCAAATGTTTTGATTTACCTTGATGAAAAATTGCGTGTTTGTATAACAGTTACTAGTCAAATGAGAACCAAAGGTTTCAGTTCCTTTCTTCTTGATTAATTAAATTTTATTATGTTTGGATACGTGATGAATGAGGTTGACTTTTGTTCAGCATTTGTATAGTCTGCAGACATTTGGAAACTAATAATTTCCTACGATAAGGTTGTAATTCAATCAATGCGGCTACAAGCGTTTAAACTGCTTTATGAAAAGTTATTGCTTGCTTAAATTAAATGCTTGCATGAAAATGAAAATTGTTTTATTGATTTTGTTTATAATATTTCCATTTTCACTTATACAGGCAAAAGCTGACATCTCCGAAATGGAATCGATTCAAAGGTGTTCGCCTTCGGTGGAAGGACAAAATAAGGCTGAACAATGTTATCTGGAGGTGCTGGCACATGCAATGTAAGACGACTAATTAAAAGTGGCCATGGCCATACCTATTTAGCACTAGCATTATAGTTTCCTGCTTTGAGTCATATGAAAACTATAATGAAGCATTTTTTTTTTAATTTGTCCAGTCATTTTGAAGAAGAAGACGCTAGTTTGTCAGTTCGCATCTCCATTGGATGTGGACACTCACAACAAACCAGAGGTATATAGCTTTTTTTAAATATAATTTCATTTCAATAGAACTTTTTTTTATTAGAATTGATTACTTATCATTAATTATGAAATGTGAAAGGGTAAACAATTCTGTATAATTTCCAGGCTGTGGTCATGGAGGGGAAATACTGGAAGCGGAAGCTATCCACGGTTGCGGCAGAGTACAAAAAGTGGCGTTTGTTCTACAGAAACCGTATCATGGGATGGAACAACAAAGATTCAACGCCTGACTTGGTACGTTTTTTCCATATATTTCAATCACTAATTATGGCTACCATCTGCCTCCTCGTCTACGTTAATAGGTCTGCACGTCAATATAGATAATCCAGTTTGTAGTTAATTCCCCCAATTTTTTCATAGTCCCGTAAGTAGACTGATAACTTGTTAGTTCAACTCAGTTATCCGCCCGTGACCTTTATATCCACCCCTACGCTATTCACTGGGACAATTTAGTTGCTGAGGTTGTCCTGTGAAATAAGATGAAATTAAGGATGCAGACATGATATACTTATCAGATCCCAATAAGAAGATAATTTGTATAATGAGAGGAGTTTCTTTGTTGTCTCAGACTTCAATGTCAAATACTTGGATATATTTTGTTGTTAAAGCTCTGCCCCAAGTTAAAAAAGATATGGGTGTAGGTGTTTCTTATTCCCAACTAACGGAAATGTTACATTTTGTCTGACCAAATGCATTTAATTCTTCTCTTGTAGCATCCGGTGTCACTAGATGGATTCGACTGGAATCGTCCAGGCACCTTTGGCGGCGGTCCAGCTAACGTCATGTTTGATGACGATTTACTCATGGATTTCACCGATATTCTGTTCTCGAGCTTGTCATCCAATCAGCCCTTTGCCTTTCCAAATCCTCGGGAAATAGGTGAGTAGAGAAAACATGCCTAAATACATGTATTTTTTTGCAAACTTCTCATGTAAAATATCTATTTGTAAAAAAAACGCTGTGCAATCTTCATAAAACTATTTACACCTATTTATAAGCGTCATTTAAGCTACTCTGTACATAAGTAGTCTGCTTCCGAGAAAATTAGGCTGTAATTAATTACGCATTCCAGGGGATTACCTACGTACTCCCAAGATGAAAACAGGATTTCATTACGTAATACTTGTATGAGCAGCGTATTTTTTTACGACGAGTAGACAATTTTCGCTTATTGTCTTGGAGTGCACATGTTGAAAGTGTTATTTTGCCAACAACCACACAGGACATGTTAGACCACTTGAATGTCTAGTTTAGCTAGGATGCCAGACTTAAAGCAGCGCTCAGATTCGCAATATTTTGTGTACTCCCTCCCAAGATCGCAAAACCTTAGGGATTACGTAGTAGTGGATAAGATCGTACGAGGTAGGTGTGCAAAATGAGAGGAGTGCTTCAATGCTTGCAAGTGCTCCGTTCTGAATTCATATGAGTAGAAAATTGTAGCAAAAAATGCATATTTGCGCTAGGGTGATGTGAGCTTGGCCCAGAGATTCTGGCGAATCCGAGTGGTTCATTTTGAGGGTGTGTATTTTAGTTCGGTGATGTTGATGATGATAATGATGGTGTGTTGTGGATCTCAAGGTGAAATGATATTTTTTTTATGTACGTTTCGATATAAAAAAAACAACGAGATGTGAGAACAGAGCCGAAGCACATTTTTCGTGCTATTATGCAGATCCAGAGACGAGATATTACGTAACAGAACTCCCCCTATGGTGAAGCCGCTGTGATTATAACGAGCCTATATTGGTCTCACACATGCATATGATTTTTAGGTCTTTGGAGTGCTAAAGATAACTCAGCTCTCACGGGAGGACGAAATTAGGTAGGAAATTGTAACTTCTCCTCCAGATCTGCTGTTAGTTTTCGAGAAAGGAAGAAAACATGTTTAGGAAAATAGGATTTTTTCTCTTTACGTCACTCCAACTTTTTATCATGAAATATGAAGTTAGATTGATTAGTTTCTGCCTCATGAGAAAGGATAGAGTGGTGGTTGGCGGTATTAAAATGAAGTATTATGTAAGCATAGGCTTCACCGGAACGTGAAAAAATATTTATGGCTTTTTGGTTGAAATCTCTGTACAAAATTACATATGCATTGGGATGGGATTACATAGTCTATTTATGAAAAAAAAAACTCTCTGCTCGCTAACACTATAACAGGGTTGTACATAAAAACTTGTAAATATGAACTGCTTCACTGTCTCACAAAAGTTGCACAATCCCGTTTAGCATGTCATAGGAGTTTTTCTTACATGTCATTGTGACCACTACGTATGATGTAAGGGTCAGATTTTGCAGAGATTTGGGAAGGCGATTAAATTTAATGCATGGCTCAGTATGAACAGTAAGTAGTCTTATCATTATAATTACATGATGATCAGCTTGATCAGCAATCTTTTTGGAAGGAGGAGGAACTGAGGCATAAAGAATTGCTTTGTATTGTTCAATCATCAATCAGCACGTTTCAAAACGTGGGATGGGGGACAGAGACTGCATTTACTCTAGAAAAACAAGCAGTTGACAAGTAAAGCGGGGAAAAATTTACTAATTGATCCTATTTTTTTATATGAATGATTCTCCACAGCTCGAGCTGGAATGGTGGCGGATTTCATCCAACCAGGTTTAATTCAGCTCCAACCTAATCTAGAAGATTTCATGGATACCCTGGAACCCCTTCAAGGTATGCTTTGTACATAACCGCTTGATGCTGTAAAAACTGTTTAGTTTAGCTAATATGAAATGACATGAAGAATGACATGAAAAGGTTTTCTATTGCCGCATAAGAGTTACCTAAATGTTCTGTCTGGAATGAAATTGAACTCTGTTGTTTTTGTATTGACGTTTGTTTTACTGGTTGTTTTTATGTGCGATTTTTACAGGGAGAAAACTGTCGTTGGAGTACAAAAACTGACTATGTCATTACCCCTGTCTCAGTTTTAAGCCCTAATCTCTCAAAACTCTGAGGCTAAAGTGCAGACTCCATGTTGTACATAAACGATTTCACTTTTTTAAAGTATTTTTTTGCACAAGCTCTTATAATAATAATATATGCAAGTGTACAGAACTGGTAGATTGCTCTTAGAATGAGTAATGAAACTAGATACGGATAATATCACTTTTCTCCTCTTTGCTATAAATGTACGGGACGGATTTTTGTAATCAGTTTTTACATGGGCTCACTTATACGATGCAATTAATTTATTTATGCAAATGATATTATTTAACCTGCTCGATAAATATCAAAGTAGATCTGATAATGAATCCAGACTAACGATAAAGGAACGTTTGCAGTTGGTCTTAACGGGATATTTATTATTTATTTATGTTTGTTTTTTTTTCTGCTGATTTAGGTAGTTAATGCTCTATAGCCCTCATATTTATATGACATGACACTGTAATTGCTCGTGACTGAATCGTTTTCAATAGTCTGATGATATGTTGGTATTTGGTAAAAAAGTATGGTGGATTTCATTGTTATCATTTCCCACCACAGATTATGTCAACTCCAAGATTTTGCCACCTGTCCCAGAGGAGCTGGAGAGTTTTGAGCCGCCGGATACGCTACTGCCTAATGTCCTCCCTGGTATCATGGCTAAAGGGGGGAATTCATCTGGGGTGAAGACGGAGAACGCCACCGCGACGTCATCTCAGGCCCCAACATCTACGGCAAATTCTGTGATCAACTCTATTCAGAATGCTGGAGGAGCGGACAGCACACGACAAATGGCTGGGAACTTTTCATCCGGCAGTCATCAGTCAGATCAAGGGAATCAATCAGGATTCTTCCAAATGGGGAATTTGGCTGATCGGACCAATGCCAGTGCAACGGTCACCTGCGCCAACGCGGTTCAAAGCGCTATACAGCAACCAGCTCAACCAACAGTTTCATCTAGCTCGGTGGTCGCACTTCTCCAGGATAATTCGGCACATCAAAGGTCCTCACAAAACCAGTCATCACCGACTACATCCTCATCCAGGAGCACTTTCACGAGTCGAGCTGACGTGTTTGCGAAGCCAGTGGTAAGGAAACAATTAGCCAACTTTCTTTTTATCCTGAAGCAAAAGTGGCATGTGCCTCCCTTTGAAGGTTTGGTTTCTCGAAGGCCACGCTATTCTAGTTTGATATGAAAGGGAAGCTCTACACGAGCCAACGTTACATCTAACCCAGTTCAATAATCACTATTGACGTGTTTCATCAAGTTACCACATCACACAGTTTTTCTTCTCATATCAATTCACAACCACCTCATGTCTTTTGTGGTGCTAAAACTCGGGGAAAAGTGACAAGGCCGACATATCCGATTCTCCCTAAATGGGCATGTGCCTGATAAATTGATACAGACGTGAGGAAATTAGGGGCTTCCCATACAGCCTGTTTTGTTTGACATTCCATTTTCCTTTCTGTCTTTCATCTTCCAGTTGATGGTTTCTCAAACAAGCGTTACCGGCGGAAGCCAACTATGTCCAACAGTGGAACAAGCGGAATGAAAATTTCTAGCGTGTTTGCTGCTTAAATTGGCAATGAGCTTTGTGTGCCCACCTTTGTTCCTTTGATTGAATGGACTGAGCTGACCGATAATTTTCATATCGGTTTCATGACTTAATTTTCTTTTCCAGTTTATCCTGCACTAAACCAGTTTACTCATATCACTATCAAGTTTCCCAGTGTCCGTAGTCCATTCGACATTTCTGATGAACGTCTTGTAACAAAGAAATCATGACGGATGTAAGCCATCACTGGTGCAATATTATCCGTAGGAGGAAATTTATTCGATTTCCTGCGTAATTTGTCAGTCATGCGATTTATGAAACGATATCCCAAAATTAACTCATTTCGATAGCGTCGACAGGACGTGTTGGATAGTTGATAGGGGAAATGAACCTTGTCCTTTCCTTATTGCTAGTTTACCTTGAGAAACCTAATGTCAAGGAAAAGTAAATAAGTATTTCAGGTTTCTTTACAAAACTGTCCAAACTTATAAGATAGCGATAGAATAAATTCTAAGAAATAGATTGGAAACTGGTTGGCCAAATACTCATGGTATGGTTAACATAATAAGCTCTTTATATATGTGACTAAAATTAGTGGGCTAAGAGGCCTGGGAAATTGGTATGCAGTTGTGGCGTGCCCTATCTAGATCTCTGCATTTACACATTTCTGTTTTAATTAATGAAAAGGCTGTAAAATGTATTTGGACAGTTGGAGAGATGGAGGAATTCATAAGCACTTGTAGCAAGAAGGGACCAACTTATTAAATAAGTATATTGAATGTTATATATATTTTCTGTCTGTCCTGTCATGATAGTGACTACTTATCTATAACCCTTATCTTGTCGTTAAAAAGGGAAATGTGTATGCCGATGTGTTGCAGAATGAGAGGATGAAATGCTATGCTGGCGTATTGTCTTTACTTCCGCAGATATTATCCCATATTCTTGAGTATTGATCTGGACTAAACGTTGGAAACGTTACAAGTGTGAGTTTATCAGGGTTTTTAATGCTGTCCTTGCCATTGGGATTATGGCTACTCTGTCTAGTTCATCTACTTGATTCCAGTTAGTCTCAAATAATTCCTTTTGTCTCAAGTGTCTCAAGTAGTTGGTGAGTGCGTTCACATTCCTACTTGTGAGCTGAAATGTCAGTCTCGTGGCTTTTCAATGATTAATTTTGGAGATAAGACGTATGACAGCTAACTAGTTGACTGGCTCTCCTCACCTGAACAGCAATTCAACAGTTAATTACTACTTGTCTGTAATATTCTCAGTGTTCACGCACAGTCTGCGCAATTTGCAAATACATGAGCCTTGTGGAAATGTGGGACACCACTCATTTGTCGGATTTTATTGACTTTGGTCTATTAACGGTTAATTAAATCTTTCTTTGTTACTTTCTTTTGCCTTATAGTACACCTATTACTAGTATCTATGCCGATAGTTTGAAGGTTCTCAGCGCTCTTTAGAAACATTCCATTTTCTTAGAAACGTCTGCTTAGGGAAAATAAAGTTGAAAGTTATCAGTTTGTGGGTTATTTACATAACTGATATACCTGCTGTTATGTATCAGAAATGGATTGAGTGACCTTCGAAATTTATCCTTATAACCTAAAGCATCCGTAAATAGTTAATTGTAAAATTTGCAAAAATCTCACATCACCCCTGATAGGCAAAGGTGTAATATAACTTGTATGAAAATTATGAGCCAAAAGCAAGTTGATGGAAATAATAGGAATAGCGAGAGAAGAAGGTGAAGTGACGTTGTTAGTCTGAACCGAGCAAGAAGGAGAAAACGAGGCCTTTCTGTCGCTCACTTTTATAGCTCCGTTCCTCCCATCAGCATATCCATGTTGTTCCAGTCACATCCGCCTTCCAGTTCCGACAGCAAAGCGACAAGTGCAAAGTTCACCTGTGCCAATGTACCAAGCCCGTCTGCTACTGTCTGATAGCGCTGGTGCGTGGAAAACAACAGATAATCCACTATGTATCACTGTATTACGACTATTACGAGGGAAAGATAAGAGAAAGTAAATTCTTTCATCATCATCATTATCATTCACAATGTAAATAACGAGCGTCGTCATTCCTCACAACTTGCATTATTTATCTTAATCACTCTTCCACATCCTTTCCGATGGATGTGGACGTATTTCTCCCTTCCCTTCCTTCAAATTTTATGACACGTCGGTAGCCCATTTCTACAAAACGGCTATCGTTTACTGTCAATGAGAAGAAATATTAAAGTCTCCGAAACGCAGAAAACCTTTTTTTAAATTTTAACCCCTTTTAATATCAATGAAAGGTTAAAATAAATTGTTTTGGAATGTATAGAGGCGGGGTTCATGCGTTAATGTAATGTGCAGATGTTCGTCATTAAGTCAAATGAATAAAAGAAAGGATCGAGAGCTGACTTTTAATGTAGGTATTAGCATAATATACGTACATACAAGAGCTACTTCTATTAAATAAACATGTCATGTGCTGAGCTGGACACGCAAGCGGACCTGGATGAATGTAATGCGTATTTAATATAACTTACAATTATGTAAGCAGTGTCATCGGACTCTTATAAGTTGACGAGTCCGACTTGCTCGTAATATGCGGCAGCTAACTGCCTAATCGTAATCACAGGCTGAGAGCCTGATATCCATCCAGCGTTTAAAATAGACCTTAGTCCAGCTTGTGCTTGAAGCGTGATCAAGCCGCGATGCGTTGGTTGAACTTCCTCTTCTTTGCTTTGACTCGTAATGAGGAATGAAGTGCATACGGCATTTGCGTCTTTAAAAACTCAGCCTCGTCCTAGATTCTCAGACTTGTACACACACCTTGTTCTGATTGACTTTAGACGAGAAATTGGTCAGTTGAGTTGTGTCATCATGTTCATGATTGATTAGGATGAGCACCTTAATTTTTTGTTGGCCCCGATTTCCACTAAAATTATGCAGTTGGACAGAGTTGAGTGGCATGCTACTTGAATCATGCTGACCGTTGCTGATGATGACATTGGAAGAGTTTATATTGCGGTAGTCAATGACTTGGGGTTTTATGATGACCGTTTCAATTGAACTGATGCATGCTCATGAATGCTGCTTTTCCATGGATGCAAGTTACATGACCCCATATCTTTGATTCGTTTTACAGGGTAAACCCCGCTCAGGAAGATCTCGAAGTGGGCCTTCGGGTCGTTCAGGTTCTCACGGCCAGCCTTCCGCTTCATCTACCGCACCATGTCCTCCTCCGCCACCTTCACAGACAATCACGCTCCAGCAGCAGCAACCTATTTTGCCCCATCCGCAGCAAATGCAGACCAATATGGTGAATTCAAATACTTTACTTTCTCACCTCCTTACCACGACAAGCTCGGCATCAGCCACGGCTAATAGCTTCACTGGAGGGGTTATGGACAAAATGAATGGGGTACAGAGCATGGCAGCCAGTAATGGATCGCAACTATTGAATAGCGCAACAAATGGACCAATTAATATGATGATGGGTGCTCAGGAAATGCAAACCCAACACATTCAGCCACAACAATCAGCACAAACGCAACAGCAGCCTTGGAATCCGAAGCTTGCGAATGACACCATAAATCCAAATCTTCCTGTAAGACCAAATGACTGACAAATCTTTGCAGCTTTAGCTTCACTTAATTCATAATTATAAATGTTTATTATTTGTATTAATTACAAACTTTCAGATCAACTTTGGCATCACAAAGCCCATCATTCAAATGGGGCCTCAGCAGCAAGCATCTCTTGCCAATCACCAAAACATGAACATGGCTGCTGGTCCTTCAACGAGCGGGAACGTGTCTCCTCCTCTTCTTGCGAACACACCTTCTCCGCCAATGGGACCTCCAATTAATGGTCCCGGGTCACCTGCAAAACCATTTCGACCCAAAAGTGATACAGAACGAGTGCAGTACAAAGTACGCTTTGAAGTAAATACGCTGCGTCATTTCTCATCCAAATTAACCATTCTCGTCTTTGGAACATTATAATTTACAATGAAACCTTTTGTTTTTATAGGAACATCGTCGCGTGTGCCATATCAATGCTGAGCAGAAACGACGGTGCAACATCAAAAACGGGTTTGATACTCTCCACGCGTTGATACCCCAGTTGAATCACAATCCAAACGCAAAGGTAGGTAGTGTAAGTGATCGCAAGTTATTTTTCAAATTATTTTAAACTTTTCCAAGCATGATCAACTTGAGCTGAGATAATGACTGTATGTAATTTGACTACAGGTTAGCAAGGCCGCCATGCTTCAGAAGGGGGCTGAATATATTCGCCAGCTCAAGATGGAGCGCGCTCAGCTAAAGGATGAAATTGAAACTCACCGGCAAGAAGTTGAGGCCCTTAACGCTGCTATAAATAATTGCCAGTCAATGCTTCCTGCAACAGGTGCTCCGGTTTCTCGGCAGAGAACGAACAAGATGACGGAAATGTTTGAACAGTGGGTTAGGATCAGGACGACAGAGAACTGGAAGTTCTGGATTGTAAGTGCAGGCCTCATGTTATCAGCCTATTCGTAATTTGTCTGAAAGACGTGTAATAGATTGATGTGTAATAATGCTTGTGACATTTTATTAACCTTTACAGTTTAGCATACTGATACGACCTTTATTGGACTCTTATAACAACACCGTGTCAACCGCAAGCGTTGATGAGCTCTGTCGCACTGTCTTGGCTTGGGTGGACCAACACTGCTCATTAGTGGATCTCAGACCAGGTTGGTAGTCATTTTAGTCATTGCATTCCATATTAAATACTTTACTTACAAACGTTTCAAACCAAACTGCTAAACAAGTTACTAAATATTCTAATTCTTGTAATTTGTGATGCAATTTCAGTGGTATTGAACTCACTCCGGTATTTATGTACGACAACTGATATACTGACGAACCCCGCTAATCTTTCCGAAGAAGCTTACAGATCTATAAGTAGACCTCATCGGGACAATCAGGAGAGGGATTCTCCGAGGTATATAAATTCTTCAGTAATTACCTTAATCCCAATTATTATTTATTGAAGCAAAGTATATTTTTACCTATCTTGTTGTATTTAACAGGTGACAAGAAACTGACGGATTGTTCAACGGCTCCGACAACAACAGTTCTTAATGGAGAAAAGTAATTGGAACCATTGAAAATACTTACCGGAAGGATTCGGATATTTGGATGAATGTAGAATTGTGAATGCCAGACTTTTTTCGCCTTCCTCGTTCTTAAGCAAATCTAGGATAACAAGACTCTCGCTTTCAAGAGTGTGAAACTATCACTTTCCATCCAACGTTTAACGCTCTATCTTTATATGGATCAAGAGAAGGGAAATAAGAGCAGTGTACTATACTTATTTACCACAGCCTAGGCTTAATTATATATTCTTATTACAATGTTCAACGTTACTTTAACCAACGTTTAGTTACAATTATACAAAGTAAATTACCTAATTGACGTTTGTTGGGGACACCTGTAGATTATAAGACTTTGTCCAGAATGTAAGGTCATCATTGAGCAGAAGAGATTACACGACGGTTTAGCATTAATTAGTCCTTCTAGTTGCTGTATCTCATTTTTTTTTCTACGTCTTGTCCTTGATTACGAACTAACTACCTTTGTACAGTTGTTTCATATAAATATCTAGTTATTATTAATTGTTCAAGTAAATCCAGTTACTTTATTATTAACAGGGATCGAGTGTCATATTCAAAGAAATCACTTAGCCTGAGTGTCTTTACTTAGTAGAATGTTAATATGTACAAGTATCAAGTAATTATGTGAGTTTTTTTGTGAAAGCGCTAGTGAAACCTTTGATACACGATTTGTGAAGTTAATGCAGCGATTCTACAAATGCAATGAATTAGATACTACAGCAGCTAAATAATTCGGTTGGCTAGAAAAAAAATGAATTATTGGGTGGATATGAAAAGCGTACTGTAAAAGTCGGCATTGCTACAGCAAACATAACAAAGCGGTTAAATTGTACAGATATGACCAAACAAAGAAATTGATTGTGTTTTAATCGTGTTCTCGTTCTCAGTTATAGTTACGACTAATGATCAATCTACTTATGATAACGTGCCGCTTTGAACAGTACAATTATCTATTTTGTCATCTTTATCGCTCGGCAGCTATCAGAATTCATGAATTTTGTAGAATCAACTCATCTTGATCGAATGCAAACTAATATATTACAGGGCGTTTTGTTCGTATTAAAAATACTTGCCTAATTTGCAATGGAGCTTCAGTTACTGACTCGCCATAATATTATATAATTAGCAAACTAATTCTAACTATACATTACCTACATTTAAGGAAACATATCTGCTCATTGTCATTGTATCTTTTTTTTGATAGAGATGTTTTTCAATTTTTACGGAACTCGGACTACTAAAAGAGGTTGCATTTTTTTGCGAAAAAAAAAACAAACAAATAATAGCTTTTCAGTTGTTTACCGTATTAAATGGAATCAATTACAAAATAAACTTGTGATAGTCTCAACACAGCAGACGGATTTCTTTTTTTGTTAATTACCTAGGTCTTCTATAGCTATACTCATTTATACGTATATCAATGTGCTCTGTTTAAATTGTGTAAGTACATTACTAATTAACTACTGTTATTTTATAGTGTATATAGTTACTTGACTTGACAAATCACCAATTCTCCGGAATCGGCGATAGATCAATTATGGCATCGAGAACCAATTTGTAAATAATACTTCTTCTTATTACATGTCGTTTTGTAGATATTCCTTAGCTAGGATGATAAATGAATACCTCGTTTAGTAATCCTGTAGTTATAATCGGTGTTTAAAGTTAGTCTACGAAATATAGCCAGAGTGATGGGAGGATTTCAGATGTATCTGGAAAACTCCGCTCACAAACTGGCAGGTGAGGAGGGTCATCATCCCACGATCTAGTGTAAGTATATCAGAGGTTAGCTCTCGATATCAAAACTAATCTTGTACAAACTACAGTCTAATGCATAAAAGTTAAGGCCCGCTTTCTGTGTCTACCGCATAGGGATTTTGTGTACAGAAATCAAGGGGACGAAATTGAGATATAAATGGCATGTACCTAATTGTAACCATTTGTACATAGCGCGACTACATGCTAGCTATAGACCAACAGTTTAGTGACGCACGCATTAAATATTAATCAACGAATTTATCTTGGTAGCATAAACAACACGAACAAATAACTTTAAGGATTGTAACACGGTATTTATAATGATGATGTGCTGTCAAAATTATATACAAAGGATCCTAAAGTTTCACTATGATATATATTATGCATAAATAATTGTATTGTACAATCCAAAGAGCTGTCCAATTTCGCTTAAATGATATTACATAGTTCTCTCCTAATTACAGTTACTCTAGTTCATAAGACTTTGCTATGAAATTGTGTATTTTTTGAGCTAAAAGCTTTCAACAAAAAAAACTTATAATTTAATGTAGAGTGTGTTAATCTGAAATTAAATTTATAGGAAGCTTCTAAAAGCTGCTATAAAGTACTTAAGTAGCTGTGATGCAGTCTGAAAGGGGACTGCAGATAAGGTTTTGTTGTTTTTTTGCCGACATTTAGCCTAACACAAAGGATACTATAGTTAACATTATAGTTAATTTAGTGTTATCAAACTCCTTGTATATATTATGTATTGCGTATTATTACTTATAAAACACTCAAGTAGATGTCGATGAAAGAATTTTGGTTGGCTAAAAGCATGGCTGGAAGTAAAAAAGTGGAATTGTTAAAAAGAACCAAGTTCAACATTATTTAGTTGGTAGTTAGAGTATGAACTACTTTTTAAAAACGTGTAGGGCCCAGTCAAGCAAAAGATAGTTATCGTTTAATGTAGGTTCTTTGCTTGCATTTAATTGTGTATGTGTCTGGAATAGCTATAAAATATGTAGCTGGTTTATTGGATCGTCAAGTGTAAGCATGTCTGAGTTTTTGGGCTGTTGTGGAGAGTTTACGTCATAAAAAAAATATCACACGCATTTTATTCTACAAATTAACTATAATTTTGTCGTCCATTGAGTGAAAGCTAATTAATGTTTCCGAGTTAAGTTGGGAAATTTATTGTTGCAAGTTGTTGTTTTTTTTTATATGAGTCATTTATTTTTTTTCTTTGACTAGATCGGACTGTTATAACCGATTCTAAACTAGATGGATAAAAGGAGGGAGGAGAGGAATAGATTTAGGAAGGGGAAATTTGTATAATTAGCGCTAGAAAACAAAGTCTATTATGTTGTCCGATCTATGATTATCCGTATTTGCAAGGTTTATTGTACAGTAAAATATTGAGTATGGATATTTTATTCTGCGTCGAAAGAGTCAGGCTAAATAGCTTTTAAAGACTATTTAGGGAGATAGATCAATGATGTACAGAATGTAAAAAGGAATGTACCAATTTACAAATTTAGCTGAACTTACAAAACTATATGTTCACATTTGTTATTTTGTTCTCTACTTTGTCCGATGATTGATATATTAAAAGCGCAGAATGATGAATGATTGTATTTCGTGTGGATTGCGAGGGATTTATTTATTTAAATGATGGCATTTAACATGACCCCAAATTTGGGAACCGACAGGGTCCAACTTTCATAACGTGGGAGAATAAGATATGAAATATTATTTTCAGGTTCCTGTTGCATTCAAAAAAATATATATCTACATAAATAGATGGCATTTTTATTTAGTTACATAATTCCAAAAGCTTTTGATGAAATCTATCATTCTCCTCTCCACCAGGGTTTTTTTTTATGAAGATTGTTCTTTCAATGAATGGATTGCTAGGATGGCCGAAGTTTTGGATGAAATTTCATCTGCGAAGTATAACCATCGAATAGTTTCCTTTAATGAGGAGGAGTGGGAAGGACTGGTGTAAACACGGAGAACAATTTTACATTGCGAAATCATGGAAATCCGTGCACCACTGTTTGCATACTCGACGACAACTTTTCACCACTTCAACGGTAAAGAAGGGATTTTTCGTAAACATAGTTACGCGATCCACAATGGGAAGAATCTACAAAAGTAGAAAAAAATGATAATGATTGGGTGGGCAAGTTCAAAATTACAATTAATTAATTACACTTAACAATTACTACATTAAGATAACTAACAAATGAGACGTATGTATATATACCTGCTTAAACATCCAGACTGGTTTGCTGCCTGTAAGGAGCCTATCAAATAGAGGAGAAGCTCTGCAGCAATTAATCCGATCTTCATCCTCCGTCAACATGTTTAGTATTATTTCCCACACCTGCAAAATGAAATCATGGCAAATGTTGTGGCAACCATTTAAACACTCTTAATGCAAAATAGTAAAATTCGACCCCCTTGCCAAATTACAAGTGAATATTAACAAAAGAAGGAATGGAATATAGTTTTCAAGCGACTAAACTAACCTCTTCAGGTAAATCAATTGTGTCAGACGTCTCCTTAATCGAACTGTTTGAAGCATTCTCAACGGTTTCATCATCAGCATGCTCTGACGAGGAACTGTTTGCTCGAACATCTTCCTCTGATTTCAAGCTCATCTCTTACTGAGCTTGAACTCCTATTAAATACATTTCATTCACTTTAAAACAATTACGCAAATATTATTGCGATACACTTCAATTATATATGTTTCCAACCTATTTACAATATGATAAAAATATTACAATTTAATTTAATTTAGTTACCTAAGAAATCTCCTTCTGTAGCTTCCATATCCGAAGGTTTGATGTAGGCGCTGTGCCACTCTCGCCCAAAGTACAAAGGAATCTCACCTGTGGATATTTAAAAAAAAATAACTACAAACGCTACTTAAAACTAACGAAGCAATTCGCATGAGGAACTGTTTAATGACAGATCCTAACACTTCCCCACCCAACGGGATAATAACTTGAAAGAACCTTAGTTAATGTTAAAACATAACTACCTCTTTTATTCAGGAACATATCATACCCTAATATCAGCACTATGACAAGTCCATGAGTACTTAAATAACTTGGCAAAACATAAATACGCTTCTCATAAATCATCATCACCGGCCAAGCGCAATGCATATAAACGGTTTTTGTGAATGCGTAAGGAGAAACCACAGCAGAGTCCCTAACAGAGTTGCTCTCTTCTCTTCTACCTCTCCAGTCCAAAGTCCAAGCTATAGCATCGTGTTGCATTGCAAATTACAACATTTACAACACCATCAAGAAACAGAAACCCACCACCTTTTCCCTTCACGTCATAATCTGCATAAACACGGCTTTGATGTAGCTATTAGCTATGTAGCATGAACAATGAACAAAGAGCAGTTGGTCTAAGCAGGGAGAAGAAAGTGCGGCAACAAGCAGCGGCAATCCACTTTTTCACAGAGAACAACAGTGAATCAGATTGGTAAACAATGTCATTGTTTTTGGAGAGGAGCTGATCCAGATTGTTTTGAAAGTAATTTTTGATTACACCACCTATTAAGTCTGTACTTGAAGGTTAGGGAATAGGCAATCATCTGTTACCTACCAAGTTGTGTGATAAGGACCCTGATAAAGTGTAAGTTACTTACATAAGAATAAAATTTAATTGGATTGAATTGAAAGGAGCTCTGGAGTTGTATTGGATTGGATTGATTTTTTGTTTATTGATTATTGGCTGTTGAAAGGATTGTTGTTTATGGTTAATTATAGTTAGTTTGTTTGGAAAAGAAGTGGAAGGGTTAGAGGATTTATTTGGAGTTATTTTTTGACAGTTATCTCAGCAGTGAACATGGCACCTGGAGGCTTTGATTCAGGATGTTTAATTGACGTTCTGCCCATCTACTATCGGAAGCTGTTTCCGGCGAATTTAATGTACCGTTGGCTGTCGCATGGGAGTCGTGAGTTGAATAGAGTTGTTTTTATATGAAATAAATAATCTCGGTTAAAATATATTATGTAATTATGTGGTTAATAGCTTAAATATTTATAATTCTTATTGTATTTTTTTAGCGGAATGCTTCTCTCATCGAGAATTTTCTTTCACCCTTGCTGGGGATGTATATATTCGTTATCAGTCTTTTAACGATGATAAGGACTTTCTGGCTGAGCTGGTGAAGCGGAAACCGGAGAAGATTGACATCGGAGCGGTTTATAATCAGCGCCCAAGGTCTCGGGACACACTGAAGGATTTCATTCCCCAGAAGAAAGAGTAGGAGTTGTCGTGATTTGTTGTTGTAATTTTGGAAACCCACATTTTGAACTGTATCATCACTTTAACATGTTGTTTGTCTTGTAGATTTGTTCTCGATATAGATTTAACGGACTATGACGACGTTAGGACCTGCTGTCAAGGGGCAACTGTTTGCTCAAAATGCTGGAAGTTCATTGCAGTTGCTGTCGAAATTATGGATGGTACACTCAGGGGTACGTAGAAAGAACATTGGGCCTGACACTGTAATTTAATCCTAGTTGTAATTATTCAAATGACATTTGAGGGCTGAATTATCATTCACGTTTTTTTCTTAATATAGAGGACTTTGGATTCCGTCATATACTCTGGGTATTCAGTGGTCGTAGAGGAGTCCATTGCTGGGTTTGTGATGACGTGGCATTCAATATGGACTCTACTGTCCGTTCCGCAATATTGGAGTATTTATCGGTAATATTTAATAACAACCGTGATCATTTTTTTAATTGATAATAACTGATGTTAAGAAGGACTATGAATATTCCAACATCATCTTTTACTTCCATCCAGGTAATTCGTGGAGGAGAAAGTCAAGCCAAGAAAGTGAAAATTCCAAATTGTGATAGAATCCACCCCTTCCTAAGGTAAATATAGACAATAAGGTTTGTATTTTTAATTGATAATATGGTTAAATAGTTAATGTTTGGATTTCTTTCTGTAGTCGTTCACTTAGCGTGATTGATCGAGTGTTTGAAAATATTTGCCACGAAGACCAGAGCTTGCTGGAGAAGGGTGATAAGAATTTTGAGATGCTTCCACCGGACTTCAAGCAAGCTACAATGAATGCCACTGATAGATTTGAGGCAGTAATGAACTATATTAATTTGAACGTAAGTTAGCTTACTGAATTATACAAAATTCAAATAGTTTATTTTGTTCAAACAAATCCATTAATGTTGTGTGTGTTTGGTGAAAATGGAAATAGAAAAAGGAAAAGAAAACGGTGCGAGCAGCAGAGTTGGAGCTCAAACTACAACTTGTCTTCCCACGTTTAGATGTGAACGTCTCAAAAGACTTGAACCATTTGCTAAAGTCCCCATTTTGTATTCATCCCAAAACCGGACAAGTTTGTGTGCCCTTTGATCCTAAGGAAGCGTTTGAATTCCAGCCGTTAGAAGTGCCTAGTATTATGTAAGTTAAAAGGGTCTTTAAGACCTCGTCACCCCCTTGTGCAGGTTGTGCCGATGCGGGTCTGGAAAAATTAAGGGGGGATGCCGGTCGACGGCGCGGCAGCGCCGTCGATGCGGTATTTTACTTTAAAAAAATTAAAGTGATGCGGGTAGACGGCGCGCTAGCGCCGTCGATGCCGTTTTAAATTAAAGTCAAGGAAAACACGGACAGATTTCTTTAAAATAATTTTTGGACGTCCTAGTATTTGGGAGCTAGGCTAGTTACATATGTTAATATGGTCCCTTCCATAAATTTGTCCTACGAAAAACATTTAAACAACTCTGAAAATAGAGAAAGCAATTGCACTGATCTTGATATTGATTTATTTAACGTGTTAAAATGAGATACATGTTTATATTCCTCAAAATGCGCCCTATGGGATTAGAAACAAAGAATGTAAGAAGCTTAGCAAAGGAGTAAATTCATAGCAACACATTGGAGATCCCATGGAAGAGGTCCGGGACAAGCTGACGCTTAATGGTCCTTTGGTGCTGGTATTCCGCTTGATGCGGGTCGGGTGGTTGGCGTCTGGGGAGGATGGTCGGAATGTGGCAAAGGTGGAGTGCTTTTCTAGGAAGAACTGGAGGGAGACGGTGACAGGTGGGGAGGACATGCGGGTGGCGAAGCGTTGACAATTTTGGACAGGTCTTTGGAATGTGTGTGTGTGTGTGGCGTCCGCCTTTCCTGAAATATCATAGCTGAGAACCATCTAGTCCAAAACCGGATTGATTCGCAGGACTTAAGTTGTAGTGGAGGCCGTTCCCGAGTCATTTAAATGTTTTTCGTAGGGAAATTTATGGAAGGCACATTACTAATGTATGCTAGCTTAGTTATATATAGGTTCCATATATTGAAGGCATGAAGATGCCTTTAAGAAGACGTAGTATTGTAGTATGGTACACCCCATCAAATATTTTTTGAGCAAAAAATTTCTAATTTACACAATTACAGCCGAATACATAATAAAGCTTGAGTTTAAGTTGGCACTTCAACTCATCTGAGTGCGAGTTGAGACTGAGGTCGCACTCACGCTTATTTTCGTATTTCCAATGAAAGTTACCATGACACTCACTTGAGTGTGGGTCTGAGCTGTAACTCAATATCAATGTTTCAAAATCAATGGAAACGAATACCAATAAAGCTGAATAGGAATGGGATTTCTGATTTCACTTACAAATATCTGGCTACAATTGTGAGTGAAAAATTTGCATAGTGATTGGGAATACGATTTGAGTGTGAGTGGCACTCACACTCAAATTTTGAAAGCTGAGAGCGACCTCATACTCAGATTTCTATGGGAATACGAAAATGCCAAGTGTGAAGTCGATCTTGCACTTTACTCACTGAAAACTTTCGTTAGGTTTTCGGCTGTAAAGCAAGAATTATATGAGTGAATCATTTTCAAAGGGGAAAGAGTATACATAACGAAGCTTGAGTTTAGCAGCCGATTACATAATGAAGATTTTAAGTTAGTAAAGTGCAAGATCGACCTCGTACGTGGCATTTTATGTATTCCCATAGAAATCCGAGTATGAGTAATGACATCTTCCTAGCTATTTCAAGTTAGAACTTTTAAATATTAGACACTGGCATCTGCAAACAAAAATCAAACAAACAGTTATCAGATACTTCTTAATCGTAGGTAGATATTTGTAAGTGAAATCGGAAATCCCATTCCTATTCAGCTTTATTGATTGCGAAATAGCGATTTGTTCCAAGTGATTTTGAAACATCAGCTACAGCTCAAACTCGCAGTCTCGCACTCAGCTCAGTTTAAGCTTGCCCTTAAACTATAGCTTTAATATGTATTCGGCTGACAATTTAATTTGTTGTGCTCAACATATTTGACAGAGTGTAGATACTTGAAAACATAAAAAATGCATTTAAGGCTATGATACAGGGGTGCGTACTACTTTTTGAATAGTTTTTAACGTATCTGCGGTGTCCGTTCCTCGCCGAAAATTAATCTGAAATTTTGTATGTGCATAGAATAAGTATTCAAGAACACCCATGCCAAGTTTCGAGTGAATCTGTTTAAAAATGCCAAAGATATGTAGGGTTGAAGATAAACTCATTGTTTCACACTTTCCGCACTCCATCCCGCATTCGTGCTTTCCGTTTTCAAATGGCTTGTTTTCAAAAGCCAAATTTAAAAAAGTCCATGGGCTAATGTCAGGAGACTTAATGGGTATCTCCGAGTTTTTTATGACGGTTGGTCCATCTCGATCTGTGACCTCCTTGGAATACATCTGGTTTTCTTGGAAGTATGAAATGAAACCGCAAAATGATGGATGAAGACTTTGGATTCCTCCCCAGGATACGACTTTGGGATTTTTTTCATAATCAGTGGTTCCAAAACATCCTCCACATGTCTCTCAGCATTTAGTTTGACATTCGGTGGAATTCTCATGAACGGCAACACCCCACGACCGGATATTGCGCCAAGCACCATGACCTGTTCACCCAACTTTTCGTTGTTTCACACACCCATCTTTCAGGATCATTTTCTCAAATTTTTACATAGCAAATTTTCATTTTCTCGTTACAGTCATGAACCCTAAAGTGTGCTTTATTTAGTGTGACAACGTTTTCGAACTTATCCCCAGCTAAGAGGTTTTTAAGGAGCTTCATAGCATTGCACTTCCGGTTTGCGATTTGACTCTCTTTAAGCACGTGTACCTTTGACCTCCTTCGTACTTCCTTTCCCAAATTATTCTTATTGGTGTCTTGAACAAGTGTTGTTGACATTCCGTACCGTTTGGCAATCTGTCGTTGACTGGGGTGATTTTCCTGGGCGATGAAACGATTTACCTCGCGAATGACGTTTTTGGTCTCTTTTACATACGGCTGTTTTTTGGAGGAGTGAATAGTCCAATTGCCTTATCTTCCCGTCGATCATCTTCACCACTTATCACTCTATTAACTGGTGGCTGGAAAATAACTAAACCTCTCAATTTCATCAGTTTTACCATCGACCTTTGCGACCTACCTGCTCGGAAAAGCTTGGAATGACTACTTCATACTCAACACTTGATATCTTCGACATTTTTAAACAGATTCACTCGAAACTTGGTATGGGTGTTTTTGAATACATATGCCATGCACATACAAAATTTCAGATCGATCTACGAAGAGATACGGGCACTGCTGATGCGTTAAAAACTATTCAAAAAGGCTTTCGGACCCTCTGTAACACGTATTTAGTTTGTTTTTCACAATTATCTGTGGAATCAATAACATTTTCAAAAAAAGGAATCTAAACCAGAAACCTTCACGGAAAGAAGTATAGTTCTTGTTTTCAAAACAACTTTCTATCTCACCAACTAGTCGGTTAACTAGGTGGACGGAAGTTTACAGCAAGGTACTGATTGCGTACACCGTTTTCTTTTTGAAGGCTTCCTTTGAAGGCTTTCAATATACAGCATGAGTTGAAATACTGTGCATGGGAAAAATCATCGTCAGGTTTCAAAAACATGAATTTTGATTCCATGAGAATATATTGATGTTTGAAGGGATCTCTTTCTCTTATGCGCAGTTCAACTCATGCTGTAGATGGATAGCAGTTTACCTAAGCGGATAATTGTTAAAAAGATTCGCTGATTTAAATAGGTTGTAGGTACTCTCACTTT